>JASANB010003880.1:0-10589 GCA_030248155.1 Sabatieria punctata
AAAGTTATGGTGGTCGGCGGATGGGGGGAATGGTCCGCGTACCGAAACCGAGGTGTCCAACAAATGTGCCCCGAAATTTGCAAATAAAACGGCGTGAAATTTAAACTACGGTCTCGGTGTGGGGTTCCGAATCCACAACCCGTTGTTTCCGTACCAGGCTGGGGGTCCGAATTCGGTGGGGGTCCGGGGGTCCGAATCCATATTACCGTGGGGTGGGCTGGGGGATTAGGGATGCAAATGGTATAAAAAATACCAAATACCAAATAGTGAATGGTATTTTCTGAACCAAATAAAACCAAATAATACCGAATAGGTTTCAAAATAAGTCCCAAGCAATCTGAACTAATTCAAAAGATTATCTCTGATTTCGTGACCCAAATCAAGCTTTACCACGTTCAGATAACCCCTGCACTACTGGAAAAGGAATTTTAACAAGCTCATGTTCACATGTCTTTCAGTTGAGGCTAGTCAAATAACGGCTTTTCAGTCATAAAGGAAGCATCTCCGATGTACACGGCCCAGGTTAAGAAGTTTGGACAAAAGTGGAACATTCAGTTCAAACATCAATTTTAAGCATCTGTGCTGAGATAACAGCTATATAAACAGTTCTAATCCATTTTGTTACTGTTTTAAGCAAGAAAATAGAGAAAAATGAGCTCAAATGTTGTAAAACATACCACGATCGCAAAATAAGCTGAATTATTAGCTGAAAAGTCCAAACAATTCTGTTATTTAAACTATTTGTGATCAGGTGTAGCTGGGGGGAATCAGGAACCGATCCCAAACAGAAATTAATGTGTTTAATAATTATAAATTAACGATTTCTATCGATAAATATCGATTTTCGACAATTTTTTTGGCAAAATTCTAAAATTTCAAAATCGTCCAAAATGGTCATGTCATATGTCATTTGAAAGCCCTTCGCCTGACGCGTCTAATGATCACTAAATCAGCATAGAGCAAGCTCCGGATGGCCTCTTTTCCAAATATAAAAATACCCCTAGGGGGACGCATCAGTAGGATAGGCACGCTCCGGATGGCCTGTTTTAAAAACATAAAAATACCCCTAGGGGACGCATCAGTATGGGGCACCGTCCGGAGGGCCTGTTTTAAAAGCATAAAAATACCCCTAGGGGGACGCATCCTAACCCACTATGTGGTATTATTTGGTATACAAAAATACCAAATGCCAAATAATACCATTTCTCAAAAAATACCAAATAATACCGAATAATACCAAATAATACCGGATACCATTTGCATCCCTCGGGGGATGCATGCAAATGCAACCGAAGTTCGGTATTTATTCCGTTTGAACCGAATAATTCGGTTACTAGTGCTATTCGAATTCGGTATTTTTCAAACCGAATAATACCGAATATTGTAAAAACCGTTAAATTGCACTGTTTTGCTTAAATTTGCGCAGAAATCACCGAGATATTTATTTCTTCTTTTACATCTCTCTGTTCATTTAGCGGCGATTCTGGAGTTTATGCACTTAAATTCAAAAACAGCCTATATCGATTGCTTACTTACAAAATATTGATTATATCGATTAGGGGAATCATACCCCCTTTAAAAAATTAAAAATTTTTTTTCATTTTCAACTTTCTCCCCCCCTTAAATTCTCAGTAACCCGAAGGTTAAACCCTCTTGTATAGTAGGGATGCAAATGGTATCCGGTATTATTTGGTGTTATCTGGTATTATTTGGTATTTTTTGAGAAATTGTATTATTTGTTTTTTTGTATACCAAATAAAACCGGATAATACCAAATATTTTAAATAACAGAGTTACTTGGAGGGACTTTCAGCTAATAGTTCAGCTTATTTTGCGATCGTGGTATGTTTTACAACATTTGAGCTAATTTTCCTCTTTATTTTCTTGCTTAATTGTCACTGCACGAGAAAGTGGGCCATTTTGCGGGCCATGAGGAAGCAAAGAATTGAATGAGATTGTTGAAAATTTACATGCAGATGTAGTTTTGATAGAAAAGAACGAATTTGAAGTCCGTTTTGCCCTAGCTCTCTTTCTTCGTCTGATATAGAACCCAGTACCTTCCAGAGTATGACAAAACTCAATGTTGCTAAACCTAAAATTTAGATACTGAAACATATGTAAAAATACACGCTGAATCTCATAATGACATCTATTTTTTTTTGTTTAAAATCGAAAATTCCATTTTTTCGGACTCTGAAATATTTAAAGCGAAAAAAACTCAAATTTTTGTCGTAGGAAGAGTCGTTTGAATGGCTTAAAAGATGCGCCATTTTGTCCTCTTTTCAATGGCATAAAGATATCTAGGGGTTGGATGGGGTAGACGGGCCACTTTGGCCGTTTGAATGCTCAAAAATCGATCATCTATTTTACTTTTTCTCAAAATAAATGCCTTAGGATTAGTTTGTTCAGGTTATATGCATAACACTAATTGCAGAATGACGTTTTCATACCTCAGATAGTTTAAACAGACCATTTGCTACTGTTTTCACATCTGCATATAGGTGTCTCCTTCTATTTGAGCATGACTTATGTGTGATACAGTAAGTACCGACTCTTCTGTCAATTTCATGCAGAACACAAAAGTTCAATGGTTATTTTACATTTCTTTTATGTTTTACTTTGTATTGTTTACTCAGTAGGTTTAATAGACATAACAGACGATATCCACAGATTGCTCAAACCAGCTATTACTGAGAAATAAATGAGCAAGGTGTAGATTGTAGATAGGTTCTGACTGATAAGATACCAAATAATGGTTCCAAATAATAACCAAATAATGGTACCAAATAATATGTTCTGATATACCAAATAATAGGTGGTTTACTCAGTTTTACAGGGAATATTAGCAATTTTCGTTCCTGAATTTGTAAAAAATGCGACTAAATGGCCCAAAGATTATAAGTGAGAGGAGTGGCTTTCGGCTTCCGGCGGCAAGTATGTACATAGTAGAGGGAGAAGGTTTAATGATTTTGGATTGGACTTCGGCATTACAGACAACGCAACAAAATAATTCGGTCTCGGCACCAAAATGAAAGCTTTATTGCGACTACACAAACAAACAATGACAATAAGAATGCAAAGGCTGAGTATAAATCTTTCAATTACATCTCAAAAAATTGCAGGAGGCTGGCTTTTTTGGTGTGGGCAAGCCCTCAGATTTCTTCTTTTCCCAATTTCTTCTCGATAATGGCCCATGTTCTGTGGTGTGGTTTATTCTGCATGGTCGATATTTTCAACATTTTGATCTTATCAGGCTGTTGTTTTAGAGATGAGATGTGGCTCATTGAATGCATATGCATTTCATTTGCTAGGTAGAAAATGACAAAAATGAAAACATTGTAGAGCTTCTACAACAACACTACAGTATGTAAATTTTAGAAACAAGTCAAGTACAATGTAGACCATGTGCGGAAAACACACCAGAATTGCAAATAATTGACCCAAAAATTGTTTCCTTTATAGGGGCTGCATTTCTTGATGAGCGCAAGCCCTTTAAACCTCACCTCAAGTTACCGATATGTTCCTGAAAATATCGTAATGGTGTGCGGAAAATAGAATAGGGAGTAGGGACAACCTCAAGCCTATGGTGAGCGCTTCTAAGCTACAGTGTCATCAAATGCCATTTTTGACTGTGTTGCGAACTGAAAATTATAGTTTTCAGGTTTTGATCAAAAGCAGTTTCAGTGAAGATTTGAATGTCAATTGACAGTGTTGTTGTAGAAGCCCTACAATGTTTTCATTTTTGCTAGCAAATGAAATGCGTATGCATTCAAAGAGCCGCATCTCTAAAACAACAGCCTGATAGGATCAAAATGTTGAATATACCAACCTTGCAGAATAAACCACACATTAGAAAAACATCTGGCCATTTTCAGAAGAAATTGGGAAAACAAGAAATCTGAGGGCTTGCCCACACCAGAAAAGCCAACCTCCGCCAATTTTTTGAGATGCAATCTTTGTGCCAGTTAGTCGTTTTTATAGAAATTCAGGAACGCATATTGCTAATGTTGCCTGTAAAACTGAGTAAACCACCTACATTGTATGGTTAACTTTACGTACAATGCACGTGTACACCACAGACGCAGTAATAACCCCGAAGGGCCACATGCAAGGCAATCACCAGGGCCGAACCCCACTTTGTGTCACACGCTCGAAGCATGGGAGCCGACATTGCTCACCACTACGGCACAGACGCAGATGGTTTGGTATATTGCAGTCAGAACCTATCTACAATCTACATCTTGCTTATTTATTTGTCAGGAATAGCTGGTTTGAGCAGTCTGTGGATATCGTCATTAGATTTATTTCGTTGTCTTCTACCAAATACATTGGTTTAGTGGAAATTGAACAGCCGGTATAGATAAAAAAGGAAAACTACATATTTGGCATTTTTGACCATTTTTATAAAAGCCACCTTTATCCAATCAGTCATATATTTTGAACTAATGATCCGATTAAGTTCAAATTCAAAATATGTCTATTAAACCGACTGAGTAAACAATACAAAGTAAAATATAAAAGAAATGTAAAATAATCATTGAACTTTTGCGGTATGAATGAAATTGACAGAAGAGTCGGCACTTACTGTATCACACATAAGTTATGCTCAAAATGGCACAATGCTCAAGAAGGAGACACCTATCTGCAGATGTGGAAACAGTAGCAAATGGTCTGTTTAAACTATCTGAGGCATGAAAACGTCATTCTGAAATTAGTGTTATGCATATAACCTGAACAAACTAATCCTAAGGCATTTATTTTGAGAAAAAGTAAAATAGATGATCGATTTTTGAGCATTCAAACGGCCAAAGTGGCCCGTCTACCCCATCCAACCCCTAGATATTTTTATACCATTCAAAAGAGGACAAAATGGCGCATCTTTGAAGCCATTCAAACGACTTTTCCTACGACAAAAATTTGAGTTTTTTTCGCTTTAAATATTTCAGAGTCCGAAAAAATGGAATTTTCGATTTTAAACAAAAAAATAGATGTCACCAAGAGATTCAGCGTGTATTTTTACATATGTTTCAGTATCTAAATTTTAAGTTTAGCAACATTGAGTTTTGTCATACTCTGGAAGGTACAGGGTTCTATATCAGACGAAGAAAGAGAGCTAGGGCAAAACGGACTTCAAATTCGTTCTTTTCTATCAAAACTACATCTGCATGTAAATTTTCAACAATCTCATTCAATTCTTTGCTTCCTCATGGCCCGCAAAATGGCCATTTTGGCCCGCTTTCTCGTGCAGTGACAATTAACGCAGTAACAAAATGGATTAGAACTGTTTACATAGCTGTGATCTCAGCAAAAAAATCTTGAAATTGATGTTTGAACTGAATGTTCCACTTTTGTCCAAACTTCTTAACCTGGGCCGTGTACATCGGAGATGCTTCCGGTATGACTGAAATGACAAGTCCTCGTTTGACTAGCCTCAGCTGATATGAACATGAGCTTCAGCACGTTATAGAGGTTGTTAAAATTCCTTTTCCAGTAGTGCAATGGTTATCTGAACGTGGTAAAACTTAATTTGGGTGACGAAATCAGAGAGATAATCTTTTTGATTAGTTTAGATTGCTTACGACTTATTTTGAAAACTATTTGGTATTGTTTGGTTTTATTTAGTATTAGTTGGTTCAGAAAATACCATTTCCTATTTGGTTTTTGGTATTTTTATACCATTTGCATACCTACATGCAAGAAGTGTAAGTGTAGATATGCAGCCATAAACCGGTATTAGGTAAAATTTCTTTTTTTCTCCTAGTATCTACTCAAGATCACGTTCTGGCTTAGGGAACCCTGGTTTTGCGCGCCGGGTGCTCCTTCTTGGCGGTCTGGAATCAGCATTTTGGTGGAGTGTTGCAATTTACCTATTTGTAGGATGTTTGATGACACTGATGGTCGATCGGTCATGTGATCTAGTCGTTTAGCGCCATGATAAAAGCGATCATTGTCTTCAATAATCACGGCAAACCACGACTTCTCAAGTTCTACCAGTACTACGTACGTAAGTGTGTCATTGAATGGTGCTTAACGATTTGTGTTGAGGAGGAAGAACAGCAACAGCAGATCGTTCGGGAGACCTTTCAGTTAGTCTCGAAGAGAGACGACAATGTGTGCAATTTTCTCGAGGGCGGAACGTAAGTCTGTCTGACTGGCTGCTGAGTTTAAAGGGTGGTTCAGGCTGATCGGTGGTTCCGATTACAAACTGATATACAGACATTACGCCACCTTATACTTCGTCTTCTGCGTGGACAGCTCCGAGAGCGAGTTGGGCATATTGGACCTGATCCAGGTTTTCGTCGAAACGCTCGATCGCTGCTTCGAAAACGTTTGCGAACTTGACTTGATCTTTCATGCAGACAAGGTGACTGTCGGCATGCACGTAATGTAATGACACAGACTCTTTCCTGCAGGTGCACTACATTCTCAATGAACTGGTGATGGGTGGCATGGTGTTGGAAACGAATATGAACGAGATACTGACAAGGATTCAGGAACAGGACAAGTTGGAGAAACAGGAGGTTAGTTTAGTAAGAGTGCCGTTAACCGCACTCAACAAAAGGTCGCAAGTCGGCAATACAGCAGTACCAGTTCCTTTTCTGCTTGCTACCTTTCTGTTTCTACTTCGCCGTCGATGCCAACCCTTTTAGGCTGGAATATCTGCGGCGCCAGCCCGTGCCGTCTCGGCTGTCAAGAATATAAACATTCCCCAGCAGATCAAAGACATCAAACTTCCCGATCTTCCTTCACTTGGAAATTTTAAAAGTCCATTTTAACTGTCGCCACTCAGTGTGATCTGTTTCTTCGTTATTTGTATCCAACCCATCCATCTATCCGGCTCGCGTTCGATTGTGATAGTTATTTGAGGCAAGTAAAGTATAATAGTGTCGGTGAAGTATAGTAAAGTAGATGTGCATCGGAACCCCCTACCTGACATCAACATTGACCTCCTTTGGCTCTGAGCTAAAGATTAACACAGGCACCTTTTTTCCAGCCTGGGCCGGTCCTCCATGCCCGTCTGGAATCAAAATCGGGTTCGGCCCGTTAATTTTGCTTTGTCTTACCAAATTTTTGAAAATTCGGTATGAATTTTCAAATTAAAAGCTAAATTTAATGTAAAGTTTTGGAAATTGGCATTTTTAAACAGCAAAGTGCCGTGTATTTTATGCTTTCTTTTAATAAGAGTGCGAACTAGTACTGGGGTTTTTGTCATTTATAATAATACACAATGTACTTACTAGTAGTACCGTACAATGTACGTATCCAGGGCTATGACTGTGGTTGACGACACCTTTTTGGAAGGCCGTATCCCGGACCAGCGTCACCTTTCAAATGAGCATGTTATAACAAGTGAAACCGTTTTCATCAATTCATTAAAATGCCCATATCTTCAAAATTAGGCAACGTAGAGTAAAAATATGGTTATTTTCGGAGTGATCAGCAAAAGCTACATAAGAAAAACTGTTTGTACCACGGTTGCTAATGAATAGTGCCAGCCGAGAATTACTGTCGGTCACGAATTTTAATGCAAATTTCTCCCGATCCTGAGCGCATCTAGCGAAACCGCATGCATTTTCGAACTCAGCAACAAAACTGTATCTAACAAATAAGCTTTGCGGAAAAAATTATTTTTCGAACACCTTCGAGAGGCCAAAACACGCCCACTCACCCGTAAACAGCACACTTTAGTGTGCTAATTTTGTTTGGCCAACTCATACCTAACTTTTCAATGTTTCAATATGCCGACGAATGCTAGATGTAAATTAGCGCAGCATTTTAACGAAGAATAAGCTACAAAATCTTTTCGTTTACAAGCCTTCTATTCCCGCAGCCCCTTCAGGATTTAATTCCAGCTATACCGATCGGTTTGGATGACAGCTCGCTCCCTACACCCACCCCATTCAGTACGGTCGATAAAACCATGTAGGTGGCTGGTTTCGTTTTACTCTGTGACCAACAAGCTATTTTACAGAACGATCAACGTCATATCACAGTCGAGTCGCTTAGAAGCAATCACTTCAAGACTAGAATTAGTAGGCGGTGTGACTGGCTAAGCAGATTTCCTGGTACCTGTGCTAGTCGCTCGGCACACGTATTGCAGCAAACGTAGGGGTATGGGTGGCCCTTAGAACATTTTTGACACAGGGTTCAAAGCGGATTCGAAATTGCAAACAAACCATTCAATTAAGGGAATCAATAGACATACTAACAGGCACCAAAAGGCGATGACAGCTAGAGACCATACATCAACATGTACGTAACTGGGGGTCTGCCCCCACCCGACTTAGGTCAGACCCCCGGATTTTTTGCCGAAAAATTGCGATTTTTGAGCGTTTCCTAGTGCCCAACCCCTCCCAAAATTTGGGCTTAGACCCCCGGTTGGTGCCAGACCCCCAACCCCCTCCCGTTCGGCGGATGACCGGATGTATGCCGTACATGTACTAGGGGGTTTGGGGCTTACACACTAGCTAGAAAGGCCAAATCCCCCTCACCCCAGACCCAAAAACGCGTACTAGTAGAGATCTGGCTCAGATATACTACGCCTACTAGTACTAAGTTTCAAAATCTAAAGCAGGAGTTAGCGCAGTCAACACATCAACCAACTATGTCGATGATAATGAAACTACCAATCAAGTGTGCGTCATTATTTAGACTCAAACGCAGATAGTCGTTTGGCAGTGATGAGCAGAGTGCGGTCCAGCCATTGCGATCTTTGCTGTTGCACATTGGACTGCGGGTCGCCTTCGAGATCAGCTAAACAAAGACGCCGGTCAATCTGCCAATCAATCTGACTTACGGTTAAGATCAGAATTCTCGCGCGAAATGCTGCTGTCGCCCTTGGGGGTCTTTGGAGGGGGGGGACTGGCGTTCGCATAGTGGTGATTCGTTTTAGGAAGTCGTCCATTTGACGGAACGATATGTTATCGTGCAGCGTCTCGAGAGAGCGCAGCGGCGGCCAGAAACGGCGGATTTCTAAATCAGTTGTAAGGAGCCTGTCTACAGTTGCATCAAGCCCACCTGACATAGAGATCTCTTCACCGGCGATGTAGGTTTGCAAGCGAGGGGCGCTCGAGCTGCGAGCGATTACCGCCGTACTAAGAACGGCTGGCGCTACAAACAAAACAAACGTCACTGACACACAATTGGAGGCTGCATGCTTACCTTGCGGCAGCATTTTCGGTGAGCCAACTGGAGGACCCCCTCTAATCACTGCCGTACTGATCAGAGTGTTGTCTACCTTATTCTCTGAAAGGACACGGCTCTACGTCGCTACCAACTGAACCGACTGCAATACCCTTTAACAAGTTGACAGTGTGGTGCTTAAAACGATAGGGAAGGCGGTTTCTGTTGGGTGCCGTTTCTATGGGAGCACTTCCTTTCCGACTCGAACCCGACTCCGCCGTTGGCACATCGACCTTCGAATCGAGACCTGGCTCTGACACAGCTGAAACAGACGTCGTAAGCCACCTATAACCTACCGATTTTTGCGGTGGCCGCCCTTACTGAGATGGGTGGGTCTGTTACCGATAGGAAGTTTGTTTGAGGCGGGAGTAAAACGAGTGTGCAGTACTAACCACTGACAGTTCTGTTGCATCTGCCGTCACTGTTGCTCTTCATCAGCATGCCTATGGCTCCAACATCCAGATGACTGTCGAACGAGTTGGTGCGGGGCGTGCTCGGTGTGGAGGGAGAGCCCGGAGGAGAGTGCTTGGCCAGATCCTCGTTAGCTAAACAGCGATCAGTGGTGCCGGCAAAACTGGCTCTGCGTACTGAACGGCTTGGCATCATTCATTTCGTCCAACGACACAAAACTGAGCGTCGTGTGTGTGTCGTCCTGAACGTGGTCGCCCTCCGACACACTGGCCAAACGCTCCTTGCGAGTGTTGACGCTCTCCTCTCTAATTTTTTGGCTGCAAGTCAACACAAGTCAGTGGCATAGTGATTGGGTGGCTACAGCCGCTCACCCGTACATATCCTCGTAAATCTTCTCCTTCTCCGTCTGGAAGCAGGGGTAGAGGCCGGGGAAAAGAGCAGTTCAACGTGAAAGCGTTTGTTGGTCTGGTTCGGTTTGCAGTTGTCTGCGTTCTGACTGCTGCTCGACGTGTCCTCATACAGCATCAGCACCAACTGAGTCATGTAGTTGAACTCGGTCACTCCGGACAGAAAGTGCATTGCCCTCTGCCATTTACGGTCATTGTGCTGCAATGTGCACCTGCACTCAACCGTCGGTCCGTACCAAGCACTTACATCAGTATTTGCATCGTCAATCAGTCCGCCGTACTGAATTAGGTTCATCAAGGAATGAATGTGCGATTCACTGGTAAAATACAGACGCGTTCGCACGTGACGCAGAGGCGTGGCGATTCCCTCAGAAGCTCTAAACACTGAGAACAGTCAAACCGACTAACAGCAGAAACGTGTGTCCAGTTGAAGACGAGTTGAAAGTTGCAGCGACCGGACATGAGCCGAGTCGGAAAGCAATAAGCAAACCTGGGGTCCAGACGAGTCAAGCTCTCGTCGTCATCTGTGCCTCCCGTGCATCTTTGCAGATCAGACCGCAGTTTCATCATCAACGGCGTACAGATACC
>JASANB010003881.1:0-64225 GCA_030248155.1 Sabatieria punctata
CCAAAATCGCCTGTAAAACAGCACTTTTTTAGCTGTATTTCAGCCCAAATTAGCGATTTTTGATGATTTTTGAGTGTTTTTTAGTGCCCAACCCCCTCCTAAAATTTTGGCTCAGACCCCCCGGCCGCCGCCAGACCCCCCAACCCCCCTTCGGCCGATGACCTGTTACATGTATGGTGATAGTTATTACTAAACTATGTCTTAACTCTGCACGAGAACACGCGCCAACTAGCGGGTCGAAAAATTAAAAATCACTTATGGAATTTTTAGAATAGATATTCTAGATCACTTTTTTTATGAGAAATACGAATCTGACGTCCGAATTTTGCTATAACCATTTGCTCGTAACTGTGCATGCATAAGCACTAAGTAACTTTCAGCATGTCTACATTCTAAACAAAACAGGTTGCAGCCCCTCAGGGCCCTAACACACGTTACTTATTGAAAACTCTAAGATACATCTGTGTACCGTGACTCACAAGCAGCCTCTAACAACGGTTGTTCACACTCGAGCTAGGAAAACTGTCGCTGTCGCCAGGCTGCAACCGCAGGCGAGAAATGCGTAGCACAGCCTAGCAATTAATGCATTTCTGTATGAAATGCAATGGAATGCCGAATACAGCATTAATTGTGTGCTGTGCCTGAGCACTGGTGGTGCTGGTGACCGGCTTTGCGCCAAGCCCACCATTTAGGCTCTACTTGCCACAACTACTTGGTTATCACTATGTTTCTCTCATTTTAGACCCACCCACCTCCCTAGCGTGGCACTACTGAATTTATGGACACATACATTTTAGGTCTATTTGTTATCTCCGTTTTGGTAACTGCCCTTGCCGCCTATTCTACAGCGCCATGTGTTGGTGTAATCGAACGTGTGCTTAAGTGGCGTGCACCTGCTGCTGCTACTGGCAAGACTTATCAGCAAGTGTTTTCGGCTTCAAAGCAAAATGAAGAAAACTCCTGTGTGTTGTTCGGCAGCCCAGAAAAAACCAGTATGAACTCAGTCTACTCTAAAGTAATGTTTTCTGGGGGCCTGCAATAATGCGCATTTGATTACCTCCAGTGTGACAAGCTGTGTGTAACCAGGTTATGTAAACAAAACATATGTGATTCAGTTGAGTTAGGTATTTACCCTGACCGTTACAGCCAGTGTACGAAGAGGCTGACCACTCCTTCAGTACAAGAAAGAGCGGAAACGGTATTATAATAAGATGGGTGCTATGGAGATTACTTCACAAATCCGAAGCTTAGGCAGCATAGAGGCTGCAGTAAAGTTATATAATGCAATGTTGCACATTATGGTTTTATAGTGATGCCAGAAGGGCGCAGTAGTGTACTTTGGCAACCACCAGACAGTGGTCAGAACCAATACAAGTGGCCTGTATAACGTGTACATCTTGACAGGCACTCGGAAACCTTCCAGGAAAGAGGAAGTAATGGAACGATTATTTGTGCTACCTAAACCCAATTGATTCTGTTCATGCTCAAGGCGAAATGCAAGTTGATGTCCAATAATTGTATGACTGTTTTAAAGGCTTGTCTCCCAAAATTAACCCGTCCAAGTCATGTTACATGTGTCTGTCTATATCGCCTGCTCCCATTGACGTTGTTGCTCCTGAGCTTGATGGTGCACCCATCGAAAAAGTGGCTTCTGTTAAGTATTTAGGGGTCACTATTGACACAAGTTTGTCTTTCTCTCAACATAGCCGTCAAGTTGTGCTTCGCTGTAGGTCTATTTTAGGGTGTCTGTGTCGCACTGTTAGAAGGTATGTGTCGTCTCAAGCGTTTCGTGTAATCTACCTGGCAGTTATTCGTTCTGTTTTGCTTTATGGTTCTCCTGTTGTTTATCCATATTACCAAAAAGATATGAATCTACGTGTTTTTCGATTCTGCAGAGTCAGTTTCAGGTTGATTTGCAGCCCTTTTCTGCTTAGTGCCACAGTGAAGCACCACATGAAGCGTGCAGACCTCATTTGTCTGGTGTCAAGACAAGTGGCAGACAATATATACGTTGACAACGTTGTTGTGTGCATGCAGACGTTAGACCAGTCTCTCGACTTTTACAAACAGGCTAAACATCTGTTTGCTCTGGCAGGTATGAACCTGCGGGAGTGGACGTCCAATTCACCTGAAGTCGGCTCTGTTGTTTTACTAAAAGATAGCACAGTTTTTGGCTACATAGGTGGAAAGCCTTGGATACTATTGTGGGCAGGTATTGGAAAAGTACCTAATATCAGGTATCAGGTATTTCAAAAATACCCAACCAGGTATTAGGTATAGGTAGGTATTCACAAAACTACAGGTATCAGGTAAAACTTGGCGACTATCCTAAACAGAGCACTACAGTTTCAGTTCAGTTCAGTTCAGTTTATGCTGTAACAACTCTACACCAGGGACCCAGCAAACGAGTTCGGCTGAATAAAACAACAATAAATAAGATAGGTACTATGTCATAAAAGCCAATCACAACAAAATCAATTACTGATGACCAGACTCTCTCAAGTAACGATATCTTGAAACGGCTGCGATCGGAGGAATTTTTGGAATTGAGGCAGCGTAGACGCGAGGACGCAGACAGGCAACAAGTTCCAAATGCCAGCAGTGCTGTAGAGAAAGGTAGCACCAATTGTGGCTGTGCGTGCCGCCACCAAAACCTGGTACCCGTTGTGTCCTAAGCGACTGCTTCGGCGCAAGTCTGAACAGGCAAACCACTGCTCTGGAGCATAGCGAATGTGATGGTAATACCGGTAGAAAAGCTCCAGATGTCGCATCACTGCAAATTTCCAGACCGGCAAATAGTTCAGTCCACTTTTTGGGCAGATATCGCCAGTAAATCGGGATAGGACAGTTCGTAGTCAAAATTATTGGTGTACTGGCGCAGGAAGAAACTCTGTGCCCTTTCGAGTCTTCTCTGTACGTCTCGGTTCTTTGGGTACCACGCTTCAATAGCGTATGTGAGTTGAGGCAGCACACACGCTCTGTACACACGGTCCAGTACATAGGCACGGGCTGCACCACGGAATTGGCGGCACAACGCACCAACGCAATGTTTCGTTACCAAGCATAGCCTGAAATGGGTGTTATTCCATCGACAAATCATCACTTGAAATAAACAGTGGTACACTAAGCGTTCCCCCTCGATAACTCCTGTGCAAATCTTGATAGCGAAATTTATTATTTATAAGCTTTAGCTAAGGAGTGGGTGCACGAAGGTGCTAAATGTGTCACTCTTCTGACTCGGGCCGGCCCGTTGGGTCAAGCCGATTATGCAATATAAACAGCTGCCAAATCAGGGTGCAAATGGCAAGACTGAACACTGTTTGAAGTAGGGATTTGAGACTCAAACAACTCTTTGTTCTCGCCATACAAAATGTAATCTAGTTCTGCCTCAGAAGTTTCCATTAGCCCACACACAACAATAACAGAACAAACTACATGCTGCTGCTAAATGTGTCACTCTTCTGGGGTGGCTCAAGCTGGTTGTGTAATTGAAACTGACACTAGTAGCGCCAGCACCACTCGGCTCAAGTTGCGCGGCGCAACTACAATTAATCGACGGCGCCTAATGTACCATTTCTTCCCGCTAAGCAGCCCCCCAACAAACAGTTTGATGCCAGAAGTAGAAAATTCAGTCATACTTTTTCCAAATGGTGTGTTTGTAAGTGAAGTCAGTGACAAAAGCGTAATAGGTATTGGAAGAATGAAAACGAACAAAGTTTAAATGGACCTAAGAGGTAAAAAACGCAACACCGAAAATTTAACCCTGCTGGTACAGTCATGTCTCGTTAATCCGGACAAGTTGGGACCGGCCCAGATTAGCGAATTTCCGGATTAACGAATCAAAGCTAAAACACTGCTTTTCGGGTCAAAGGCCTAAATGACAGCTTTTTGTTAGTTGCATATCAGATTCTACAGCTGTACGTCCTAATTAAAACCCAAAAACTTATTTCAGCTGATTGTTGCTCCAAAAAAGGCAAAAATAATCTCATTCAGACTCAACGAAAATAATTATTCAATTGAAAATTGACACCTGAATTGAAAAATTGCGCATGGATTTTGTCCAAATTAAGAAAATCCGGATTAACGAATCAGTTTACCATACAGATTTCGAAGTTGGGACCCTAAATCTTCTGTCCGGATTAACGAATCCGGATCCGGATTAACGAGTCATATAGCATGGGGGAAAATTGGGACTACTGTTTCCCAGCTAATTTATTTTCTAATTAACTTGCTATTAACTTGCTTGTAACTGTTGGGAATTCTATTTACTAGCTATTTACTTGCTAGACACCGCAATTTCAAATTTAATTTGTTATAAACTTGTTATTTGCTAGAAATTTGTTATCTATTTGCTAGCATTTGCTGCAAATTTTTCGCTCAACCAAATGATGTCTTCGAGATATTCCGATTATAAGACCATCCATAGTTATTATAAGATCATAGGTTTCTAAAGGGCTCAAAAGTGGCCCATTTTGGCATTTTCCTATTTGCCTTATAAGTGGAAAACTCCGATACCGTTTAAAATCAAAACTATACATTGTATCTCAGTTTCAATGAGCTGAACAAGCAACAGCAGGAAGAGAAGCACAAGCAAGAATTTTCTCTAACTTTATCCCTAACATGAACACATTCAGTAATTTTTTATTTGCTGAATCTACTGTCAGCCTAGAAACTCACTTTTGTCCATACTTGGCTATAGCCGTACTTTAGCTATATGTGTAGCATAACCAACCTTGGGCATAAAGTATATCCTAGCAGCACATCAGGTCCCAGGCCAAGTGGGTGGGGGAAGATAGGGATAACGGATGAATTTGTCGGAGGCTAGCAAATTCCTAGCAAATTTCTCACTCTCTCAATCCGAAATAAACAAGCTATTTATTTGCTAGGGGGCGCTTTGCAAAAATTAACTTGCTAGGAATTTGCTATTTGCTACCCGATTTCGCCCAAAAATAAATGAACTTGCTATTTGTTATTAACTTGCTGGGAAACAGCAATTGGGACCTGGCCTAATCTTGTCCGGAACTCGAATATGCGGGTTAACGAGGTCCGGATTAACGAGACATGACTGTAGGAGACAGACTTTGTTTTCCAGGCCACGCTCAACAGGAAGCCAGCAGCCGGCCGTAGTGTCAGTAGTAGGTGTTGGGCTTGGTGGTGAACCTCTGCCTGCGCCAGTGCGCCATGGCTGCCATCTGTAGCTTAGCGGAGTAGGTCCGCAGCAGCAACGATACGGTGTTCAGTCTGACCTTGGGCAGCTTGTAGCGCGCGTCCTTGTAGGGTCGCAGCGGCCTGTGCAGTACAAATGCAGTACAAATACAGTACAGTACAGCCCGTGCAGTACAAGTACACAAACGCAGTCACAAAAGCTCGCCCAACAGGCCTGACTGGCTCGCTAAAAGGTATCTCATAACATGCGGAGTTTACTATTAGGGAGCGATATACTAGGCCGCTGGGTTCGGTTCGCTGGGCAGTTTAATTCAGCCTGCCGTGCTAGCTCCGTACATGGGCCGGGGGGGTTAAGGTTTACCCGTTCGCCGGCCTATACCCCCTCGGCCGGCCATACCCCCTAGGGAGAAAATTTTCGCTTATTTAAGGCAAATAGGCGTTTTTTGGACTTTTTCGGGACCCCTCCCCCCGAGGTCTCCAAACCCCCTCCGGATTTTTTCGGCCCATGTATGGCTAGCTCGCTAAAGTTCGGTGAGATTAGACAGCTGCTGGCTGACCACTGGTCACTTGCCTTGCCAATCAGATCAAATTACAATAACAGCTGGCTAGCTAAGGTTAGGTAGTTAGGTTGAAGGGCCCTGCTAAAGTCCATACGAAACGACTATGAGCAAAAAGTGCAGTTCAGTGCAAAAAGTTCAAAAAGCAGTTCGTTCCTAGTTTATTTTTATATTTAGATGAATGTTTCTTGTATTGAAGAAGCTGGTACTGTATTTTTGCTGTCTTTGGCTAGGTCAGAACGAAGAAAGGGGATTAGCTGTCTTTGTTTTGAGATAATGGTCACCAGCCAGAGGCGTTCTGGTGTAGGTCTGGTGGGGAAGGGGAAACAATATTTTCAAGGTGAGTAACAAGAGTGTTTGCCTGGCCGTAATTAGGAATTAATCCGATTGGTAAGCTCTGTGTTTATTGGTCGGGCGTGACCACGCCGGCTTTAACGCCCCTGGCAACATCGGCACGTCTGATGGAATCTTGGCGCGGTATGCGGCCGTTTTGAACTCTTAAATTTAGGTGATTAATTGTCATTGCCAACTGAAATCAGGCAGCCATCAGGCATACATGTAAAGTGGGGGGTCGGCGGAATCGGCCGCCATGGTGTGCGTTGGACATCCCTATGACCCCAAAGTAAAACCCTAAAACAGTTCCGTCCAACTGCCTCTGGGTAGCCAGCAATGGCCATCGGCGGGTCTCTCTGATCCGCCATTTTCCATGGTAGAACTCGAAAACACACCAAACAAAAATGCATGTTTCTCCGGGGGGCTACCTCGCTCAGGCACGTGCTATGCAGCGTTCGAAAGTTCACATCATGAGCTTTCAGAATCTGTAATAAAATTTGTGGCGATTTTTGACATTTCAAAAATAATCCATCCCGAAATATGGACTGATCACGATTTCGTCAGATTTCACGGAAATGAGAGTTTTTCAGGGGGGCTACCTTGCTCAGACACATGCTATGCAGCGTTTGAAAGCCCACATCATGAGCTTTCAGAATCTGTAATAAAATTTGTGGCGATTTTTGATATTTCAAAAATAATCGATCCCGAAACATCGATTGATCACGATTTTGTCAGTTTTCACTGAAATGATAGTTTCTCTGGGGGGCTACCTCACTCAGACGCGTGCTATGCAGCGTTGGAAAGCCCACATCATGAGCTCTTAGAATCTGTAATAAAATTTGTTATGATTTTTGTTATTTCAAAAATAATTGATCCCGAAATAACGACTGATCACGATTTCGTCAGTTTTTATGGAAATGAGAGTTTCTCTGGGGGGCTACCTCGCTCAGACATGTGCTATGCAGCGTTTGAAAGCCCACATCATGGGCTTTCAGAATCTGTAATAAAATTTATGGCGATTTTTGTTCTTTCAAAAATAATCGATCCCGAAGTATTGATTGATCACGATTTTATCAGTTTTCTGCATCTGACTAAAGTAGCTAAAAAAGAAAATGGGATGAACAAATTGAGGTTTTCTGGTAGGCCAAATTCATTGGCGATGCCCATTTATAGCTAGGATCACGATACTTGATCGATTATCGATTTTTTGCTGTGCAGATGACCCAACTACACAGGCTATGATGTTAGTGGTTTTTGGGCATGCCGATTTCAACCACGATGCTGGTTTAGAGCTATCGTCGAGTTTTAATTCAATAATCGATTTCGACTGATTGTCGATTTTTGTTGTGCAACTAAACAGGCCACAAAGCTAGGATGTTAGTGGTTTTCGGGCATGCCGATCAACGTCATCGGAAAAAGATCTACATGAATAAATTGGTTCAGTTCGATTCTCAACGGTTCTCGGCGGTTGTACTTAATGTTAGCCAATGTACCTAATTTTATAACATTTTTGGTAGTTGGAGCGTGGAATTAGAAATAGGGTAAAAACTTTAGGGCTTTTCGGTATCGATACCAACATATCATACATTGTAGGAACGCTACCCAGAAGCCGACAAAAATGGCGCCATCAGACGTTCAGTCCAGCCAGAGAAGGTCAGCGAGTTTTCCCCCTGTCTGGCAGCTGGCCTTAACTTGAAGCTTGAAAAAAAAACAATTATTCAGGTGTAACTATCTTATGTAAACAACGATTAAATATTTTACCAATCACTGACAATTATAAAGGCCGGTCGCTAAACCAGTCACATGTGTACACATAATTTTAGTTCTCTATGACTAAGTGAACACAAGCAACACATCCCTGTGCAGTCAAATTTGACCAACATCTCCCAAAGTGCAGGGTCAACAGAGTGAAAGAAAAGTACTACTACGCTTTTTCAGAAATTCCAGTTCATGATAACTTTGACTCAAATGGTTCCACAAAGTAGCATGCGTCAATTACACGTCTGTGGCGCAAAAAATTTCGATGTTAGTGGTACTGTTCTGCACAGTGTCTTCTATGTTCACAGTGCCAGTTGACATGCACCAGTGGCCGACCAAGAGTTCTCTTCTTTGGCGCAGGGAGAGGCTCATACGCCAACAAAACATCTTCAGCTTCCGTTTGCACGGCAACTCCGTTGAGATCGGAAGTAAACTGCTCCATGGTTTCTCGGAGGTAACTGATATCTGGGCCATACACTATAGTGTATAGCGTAGGTGTGATACATGCCGTTAGCATACGCACAATTAGAATACTGCTCTTATCTGTGATTGTGCCTGCGTTGTAAACTGGAAGCGCCTGCCTGCACTCTATAGTGTGTCAGTGTAGCGTACCCCCCCCCCCCCCCGAGACGATTTCGCGCACACCCCCCACCGATTTTTCTGGGAAGTAAATTTTTTAGCAAATTTTTGCAACTTTTTACAATTTCAAACACAAAAATTGCCAAAATCGCCTGCAAAACAGCAGTTTTTAGCTGTATTTCAGCCCAAATTAGTGATTTTGCCGATTTTTTCGATTTTTAGCGTTTTTTAGTGCCGTACCCCTGCCAAAATTTTGGCTAAGACCCCCGGCCGGCGCCAGATCCCCCAACCCCCCTCCTCCTTCGGCGGATGAGCTGTTACATGTATGGTATCAGGTAGTTTCCCATAAAAAGTAAAAATCCAGATTTTAGCCGAAAAATCGCTCAAACTATCAATTTAGGCTCAAAATGGAGTTAGAATCAGATTAGTTCCAGTCATTTTAGGATTTTTTCGTTATGCAACTGCACAAATTGCCAAGAACCCACTCTCAAAATATCACCGGGATTTGCTTTGCTTTGCAAATCAATCGCTTTGCACATCCATCTCTTGTGGTTTATCTTTGCCACTTAGAGTAAGGCTTCTCGTTCGTAACCGCTTTTTACCCATACTGTGTGTCCCTATTTGTCTTCTCCTTTACTTATTGGCTTACTCAGGATTTTGCAAAGGAAGCATTAAAATTTTTAGATCCAGTTTTCTGTTTCTCCTTCCGAGTAATCATGGTCACTTTGTCTCGTTTGATCTTCCCTTCTGCGCACAGATCACAAAAGGACAAATCCGATTTGGACAGCCGTTTCAGATCAGTGACCAAGCCGAGTAGATGTAACATCTCAAAGCGTCCCAAATGAAAATGACCAAAGACGTCTGACTCGGGCAACAGCAGCTGAAACATCAGCCGACAGACAATGCTTACCAAGTAGGTACCTTGCACGCTGTCCATAGCTGCAGAGGGCACAATCGATTGCATCCAGGAGTTGTCACTGAGTTGGTCGATCGACAGAAGCGACGACAGCGACGACGCATATCAAAATATTCTTCCAAAATACACTGAAGGGGGGTAGCGGTAGTCTGAGGGGCAGTAGGTCAGAGCATGAGGCGGGTAAATCCCCTCGCCCTCAACTCACATTGTCCATGTCTGTTGTTGACTTAACCTGCGATACCCTCGCTTGGTTTTCATTCTGGTAACTGTTATAGCATCCTTGCTTAGTTGGAAGCAAAGCTGAAGGTGTTAGCCGCCAAATTCAGGCCTATAATAAATATACTTAATGTACTTAATTTAATTAAATGTGGTAAGTAAATTAAATTAAATTTCTCTCAGATATGGTAAGTAAATTTTACGACAGCGCGGTCTCTACGAATAAACCAAAACAACACTTTCACTCATTTTTAGTCTAACAAAAGTGTTAAGAGCCATTTTTTATAAGACCAGTGCCGTATCCAGGGGGTGTAGGGTGTGTACACCCCCCTTTTCGGTGGAGGTAGGAAGAAAAAGTCTGGCAAAAATGTAAGAAACTAATGAATTATGTACTAAAACTGTCTATTTTGTGCTCAGAATGCCTTCTAAATGTGTTTATGAAGGCCAAATTTTCAAAATTTTCTCGCCCTCTGCCCAACCAGGCCATTATAAACTACTAAAACTTGTAATTTCTGTTAATTTTAAGCTCGGAATGCGTTTTAAACGCGTTTTTGAGGGCTAATTTTGCTAAATTTTCATGCGGCCCAACCAGGCACTTGAACAAGAAACAAAAACTTGGACAAGAAAGCTTTAGCTAAACTTGTCGGTATTATGTTTGTTCTTACTGTGATAGGGAGAGAACTTAAACCTGTGAAAGAACGGAGAAATAATCAAGTTCGGAAACCGGCAAGGGTGAAATTTACATACGGGTTCGGCCAGCGTAATAAAACACGACAGCACTGGAACGACAAAATTTGCACTACACGAAACAAGATGAATGCAGAGACGGAAATGCTAAATTTGTATAAACAAAGGACAACTGAAACAACTGGGGAAATGAGGCAACGAGTCTACCTCGCTGGCTGGACTCCACTTGTTGGATCTATAGCTCGAAACCCAAGTTTATGCAGAATCAAAGCTGAGTGCCAACCACAGCTCAGCAACGAATCATTTTACAACGGAACCACCAAGACACATAAGTTGAGGAATTCAAGAAACATCAGAACACTTACATCTTCTCTGGATAGATCATTGAGAAGACCAGTATAAAATGTGGCGGTGAAAACTCTGAGCCTTTTTACTGGGCACTGGTACGTTTGTGCAAGTGTACCATACTGTACCACAAATCAACAAAGTTAAGAAATACACTTCCGTCTATGTCCACATCGAACATGGGACTCTCTCTGTATTCGCTGGTGTGCCATCTATACAGAGCAGACAGCTTGCTCAGCACCGGATACTAACCATCTGTTAAATTGCCAACAGTAGCAAATCACAATGGCTGTATTGTTCGTTCTTTACATGGACAGCGGGATTGCTAGGGGAGGTGTAATGTACAGATCAAACTATGTGGATTGTTCGCATCAGCAAAACTAGCAGACGTAAACCAGACATGGTACTATGTGTACATTTTGAACTAACACCCAGCCCAACTTATCGGGTCAAGATCACTATGTCACGAAAATGACGCCAAACCTGTTTGATTCATTGAAGTGCCTCTCGGCTTGCTTGAGTCGCCTGTGTAATTTAGTGTTGTTATAATACCAAAATTTCCGTTTGACTATGACTATGACTACTGTCCGTTTGAGTACAATACCAGAGTAGTCAAATTTGACTATATTGTAGTCAAACCGTTTGACTACTACGACTACCGGTTTGACTACTTTGACTACAGTACTTTTTGAAACTGCGACTACTTTGACTGCTTTTTGAAACAAATTGACATTTTCAGGGATTTATCATGTTTCAGTTACCAGGCGTCAGCCTGAAATGAGTGTTATTCAATCAATAAATCATTCACTTTGAAATAAGCAGTGGGTGCGTGGGCGCTAAAACGTACGGCAGAATTGTTTTCCCTCCAAAATTTTTATTGCAAATCAAAAACAGCATGCTCTGCAAAAAACGCCGTAAAATGGAATAAAACGCCCTTTGCGTTTTTTAAAAGCCCATGCTTGACGTTTTTTCAACCAAAAAGTGTACATTTTCTACTGTACGTGTATGTCATAATTTTAATCTTGCACCTGTGGAACTTGACACAGGTAGAGATTCTCTGACTGATGCTTCATTGTTTCAGAATTTTAGAAAAACGGTTGTTTGGTGTTCTATAGTGCTTAAAATGTATAAAATTTGTCAAATATTTTGTTGCGAACAGCGAAAAGTGGTAAAATAGGCCTGAAAAGCTTGTCTCTTACAGCAAAACGTAGTCATAGTCAAACGGTTTGACTACCTGGTCTTCGTTTGACTACGTATTTATGGTAACGAAGGTAGTCAAACTTTGACTTTGACTACCTGTCCGTTTGACTGCGATATCACAAAAGTATTAACTATGACTTTCATACATGTAACAGCTCCGGGCCGATTTCTGTTAATTTTAAGCTCGGAATGCGTTTTAAACGCGTTTTTGAGGGCTAATTTTGCTAAATTTTCTGCGGCCCAACCAGGCACTTGAACAAGAAACAAAAACTTGGACAAGAAAGCTTTAGCTAAACTTGTCGGTATTATGTTTGTTCTTACTGTGATAGGGAGAGAACTTAAACCTGTGAAAGAACGGAGAAATAATCAAGTTCGGAAACCGGCAAGGGTGAAATTTACATACGGGTTCGGCCAGCGTAATAAAACACGACAGCACTGGAACGACAAAATTTGCACTACACGAAACAAGATGAATGCAGAGACGGAAATGCTAAATTTGTATAAACAAAGGACAACTGAAACGACCGGGGAAATGAGGCAACGAGTCTATCTCGCTGGCTGGACTCCACTTGTTGGATCTATAGCTCGAAACCCAAGTTTATGCAGAATCAAAGCTGAGTGCCAACCACAGCTCAGCAACGAATCATTTTACAACGGAACCACCAAGACACATAAGTTGAGGAATTCAAGAAACATCAGAACACTTACATCTTCTCTGTATAGATCTTTGAGAAGACCAGTATAAAATGTGGCGGTGACACCATGAAAACTCTGAATAAAGCCCCCAGAGCCTTTTTACTGGGCACTGGTACGTTTGTGCAAGTGTACCATACCATACCACAAATCAACAAAGTTAAGAAATACACTTCCGCCTATGTCTCAAATTTGGACGCCAATTTCTCCCGATCCAGATCGAATCTAGCTAAACTGAATGCATTTTCGAACTCAGCACACAAAACTGCATATAACAGTATGCGAACCACTAAGCTTTGCAGAAAAAAATTTTTTTCGAACACCTTTGAGAGGCCAAACACCCCACCATACCCCCCCCCCTAAACAGCACACTTTAGTGCGCTCATTCTGTTTGGCCAACTCATGCCTAACTTTTGTTAAAACATTAGCTTGGCAGGGCCTTTGCATAAAAACTTATAAAGATTTTTTCGAAAAAAAACGGAGTGGCATTTTGCGGAAATTTCGTAGTTTTCGGAGAATGTCTCGCTAACCAGCTATGATCTGGAAACGGGAGTACCAGAAAATAAAAGGTCATTGGACCAGCTACAAAACCATATGCGAGTCGGGATCATAGCTTAAGAAACGAATGAAGGGTGATCGTTTGAATGGAGGGTGTCAAAGCTATTAAAATGAGCCCGAAAATTGCTGCCGACCCAACTTTGAGGGGGTGTAGCTCCGGTTCTAGGGGGTTGCTGGTGGCCGGGCATGCACCGTTGGTCTTCGACTGTGCTCTATTTTAACAGATATTAATATCAGCCAGATCCGTAAGATGACCCTGCTTGCCCCCTCAAAGCTGACTTTCTCGCAAAATGCATCTTAAGCAGTAGAAGGTCATCTGCATACAGAAAGTATTTGGTAGAAGTAGACAGTCTCAGCGCAGACATGCAGTCAATAAAAGCAATAAATAATGTCGGACCAAGACAGGAGCCCTGTGGCACCCCACTCGTGACAGACAAGGGAGCAGAGGTCGAGTTGTCCACAGTAACAGCAAAAGACCGGTCACTAAGAATGGAACAAATCCAGTTAAGCAGGTAGTCAGGCACGTTGAACTGGTCTTTGAGGTGCTGCACGAGTAAGCGGTGGTTGACAGTGTCGAAAGCTGCTTTAAGATCGAAAAACACACCGACAGCTCTCTTGTGAGATTCAAGCATTTGCGAGCAGGTCTGCACAACGTTCGCAAGGCAGTCAGTAGTCAAGCGCCCTGCACGAAACCCGTACTGGGCTTCGGAGAGAGCAGGGCCAACAGAGTCCCAGAGAATGCGGTTGATGTATTTCTCACAGATCTTTGATACAATAGAGAGTTTGGAGATAGGCCGAAAGCTGGCAGGTGTGCTGGCAGATGGTTTCTTTGGCACCGGAGTAACAAGAGCATGGCGCCGAGTTTTTATTCAGCCTGCAAGCATCCGTTCCCAATACGAGTCGAAAAGTTAGAATAATGACACAATGCCTACAAATCTGCCGCGACATGAAACATACGTGACTAGGAGAGACATTTACGCATTACATTTCAAGAGTTCGCAGAGCTTAGTGACCAACAGGCCCGTCTCTCGCCTAACCAATTGCCTATTCCCTTTGTGGAATTCATTTGTTGACTGTCTGGTCTAGAGATGCGCACAGTTTAGCATAGTGGCCCGAAAATTTTGAAAGGTTGCACAAATTCAAGACCATGTGCGCTGAATATAGTCTAGCAACCGTTGTGTTAATCGGCAATAGTGCGCCTGCTAAATGCGTTCTTTTCCAAAAGTTATTTTTCGAGATGACAGAACAAATTTTTTAACAATCGTTTTTATTGCAGAATTCAACGAAATAGTGTGAGTTTTATTACGAAATGCACTAATTTCACCCTTTAGAGTAGTAATTTGATTTTAAAACAACAAAAATACAATAATAAAAGTTGCCTGAAATGGTACCAGTGTTTTTTGCCAAAAACAGCTAAGTTATGCCAGGAAAATGCTTGTAAGGCTTCTATTAACGTAAATTCAAAGCATTTGAAGCGAATTTAATCAGTTGTTGAGCCTATTTCCTTTTTCTGAGCGCCTAGGAAAAAAATGTTTTTTTTTCGAAAAAAAACGAGGAAGAAAACCGACCCAACAGCCCTGGGGTGAATTCTGGCAACTTTTTTAAAAATGGGCCGGGCCGAAAATTTCGGCCCGAGCGCATCCCTAGTGGGAGGCCCATTTCTGTGTACCGTTGTCAAGTAAATTAAAATTAAAATCAAATTAAATTCGAAAATAATTTACTTGCGAAGAGTAAATTAAATGGCAAGTAAATTAAAATAGAATTAAATCTCTGACAAAAATGGCGAAGTAAGTAAAAAGTAAATTAAATTAGATTGAAAAGGCCGAAAAATTTACTTTCAATTTACTTCTAATTTACTTCTAATTTGCTTAACTGACCATTCGATCTGTGGTTGTTGTTGGCTCTCGCAAGCTACTTGCTGTTATTCTGTGCTCTTTCTGTCTGTCTATTTGACTGCACCACATATGCTCTAGTCTCCCTGTTGAAAACTCATCTACTGTGCTGCAGATACCATACAACTCATAGTTTGGTTCTGAAATTTTGTGATATTCCTGATCCATCCTTGACCTGTCCAACCAAACAAAATAGTAAATTTGAAATCATATTCTGGGCGAGTAGCATTAGGAACTGAACTAGCGAGACATTTCACCAAAAGTCTGTAAAATATGAGAATAGACATTTTCGCCCCTTATTTTAGTTATAAACAAACCAACGGATTTCCCTATACATACAATGTATAGTGATTGGTCAAGAGGACTGATACCTATACACCTTACTGTACGTGCTGGTTGCAGAAACGAAAAATGGTGATTTGCTCGTTTCTCAACTGTCAAAACTTGTTTCTCAAAAATCTCGCTTCAAATCCTGCACTAGTGTACGTACCATACAGTACAAGAAACTACAGTTTCGAGTAACCACCGATGCGTGAAAGCACGTTTGTTTCATAAAAATGAAACCTGCCATTGAATAAGAGCATTAGGTATCTATTAGCTTTTCGTCTGCTGTTCCAGTACTGTTTCTGGTTTGGCAAATTAAGAGTTGTATTGTATCTGCTGTTCCTAGAAAAAGGTAATTAAAAGGCATTGAACGAACAACTGCATTTTGCCGAGAACACGCCGACACTATTTGAAGAGGTTAACAAAACGATGGAGTTAGATTTCATAGTGTTAGCAGTTTAGCGGAAATCGGTACTCAGATATTCAATCATTTTTAGGGTCTTTTCCATAACTTTTTGTATGGAAAAGTAAATTAGAATTTAATTAAAAGTTGAAAGTAAATTAAAATCAAATTAAATTGTTGGTCAAGTGGAGCAAGTAAATTAAAAAGTAAGTAAATTATTTTGTGGAGGTGCAAGTAAATTAAAAAGCAAGTAAATTCCTCAACTAATTTACTTGACAACGGTATTTCTGTGCCCCTTTTCTTCAAAAGTTATAGGCGCTTGACGAAGTGGCGCCCAGCATAGGCTGTGTATGGCAGAGTGTATGTGTATGTGTATGTTTATTTAACACCTTACGCAAAAGTGGACTCAACAAGTGCAGTTTGTCTTCCCTGGTTTCCGTTGGTAGGCGTAATCCTTCAGTATACTGTTTGCCAACATCCTGCTTGCTCATACATGTAATTTGACAAACCATGCATCCGAGCATTAAGCTGAGTATATGACAGAAAAGGGCTAACAACAGAAAGCACCAATTTTCTTTCAATTGCTCATTGGCTGCGGAAAATGCTAAATACCAACCAATTTGCGTTTGTAGGTTGTAGCTAGTAGTTAGTTATTCACAAAAGGCATAAAGGACAAATGTTTACATAACGATATTACACAGGAGTTTGCAATTTTTTTATTAAAAAGCGCGAGTTGTTGTTGTTGTTGTTGCCTTCCAAAAAAGGTTTCCCTCTTCATCTCAAACATCTGTGTTTGGTAGGAGAAATTCAAGAAAAGCTGCCGACTCCACGGGTTTCTCCCATAGGTCCCTGGCGGACAGGTCCGTGGGGTGGCTTGTGCAGCTGAATAGGTGGTTGACACTGTGCGGGGCGATGCCACAGTCAGGGCAGTTGTCTGCCACTGTTTGGTCCAGGCGAGCCTTGTAGCTGTTCAGACGGTGGCAGTAGCCTGACCGAAGTTGTGCAAGGAGTGAGCGGGGCTCTCTGCCAAGAGCTTCTTCTGACTTGTGGATGGGCGGTGGGCGGCCACCTAGCACAACGTTGGGACGCAGAGAGTCAATGGTTCTGGCTACAATGGCTGCATGCACATTTTTCCGAGACTGGGCCAACGAGTCGCCCAAGAGTGGGTTGACAAAATTGTTGAATTTCGAGAACAACGTCTCCTTCATCTGACGAGGAGGAGGAGGCCTGGTGGTAACGTTATGGCAAGGGTGGTTTGGCTCTCGACACTAGACCAGGTATTGGGCCGAGAGCAGCTCTGCATGTGCAGCTACTGGTAGCAGATTAGTTTCTTGGTGGAGATGGTCCACTGCGGCCATGCGGTGACAGCCGGTGACAATGCGCAAGGCACTGTTCTGCGCCCTTTGAATTCTGTCCAGACTTGTTTTGCTGGCGTTTGCTGCCCAAACAGGGGCAGCATAGTCAGCTACCGAGCGCCCCAGAGCTTTGTAGATGATCAGGAGGCTTTCCTTCTGTTGGCCCCAGGAGGAGCCAGCCAGTGCTTTTAGGACATTGTTCCGCTTGGCAATCTTGGTGGAAACAAGGGAAGCATGCTTGTTAAAGGTGAAGAAGGTATCGAAGGTCACACCAAGAATTTTTGGTGTCTTGCATAGCGGGAGAAGGTGGCCATCCAGGCGGATCTGGGGGTGGTATTTCCCCTGAGCAGGGTCAGGAGAAAATAGGGTTACAGTGGACTTAGGAGCCGAGAGTATCAGTGACTTCCTAACCAAGTAGGCGCACAACTCAGTGCCGAACTGGTTCAGACTCTCTTCTAATTGAGGTAAATTGGCTCCTGAAGTGTAGGCAGTGAGGTCGTCCGCATAGGAAACCAGCTTCACAGAGGGCGGAGGGGCCGGCATATCTGATAAGTAGAAGTTGAAAAGACAGGGGGAGATCTTGGACCCTTGAGGGACACCAGCGTGGACTTTTCTAGTGGAGGAAGCAGCACCACGGAACAGGGTCCGGGCAGAGCGACCGCGCAGGTAAGCGGAAAGCCAGCGGACCAGTGGCGAAGGCAGAGTAGAGTTGGCAATCTGCGAGATGAGGCAGTTGTGGCGAAAGCTGCTGAGAGGTCAATCGCCACTGCCATGGTGCGGGAAGGTGGTTTCTTCTGATTGAAGCCCTCTGCGATGTCAGTGGAGAGCTGAAGCAGGGCAGAGGTAGTAGAGTGGCCAGCTCTGAAACCATGTTGGTGGAAGGATGGAAGCAGGTGAGCCGAGATCAGAGGTAACAGCAGTTGTTCCAGGACTTTGATCACCGGTGACAGCAGGGAGATAGGGCGGTATGACTTGCCTTTAAAAAGCGCGAGTGGAACCAATCTACGACACATACGGAGCCGGTCGATTTGGCAATAGTTTAATAGAACCAAATCCTGGTTATGACGTTCAGCTGGTCCCAAGTGTCAAACTGAACAGAACTGTGCCAGCACATCTCAATGTCCAGGTTGTTAAGGTGCATGACTGGCAAGAACACGGTAAAGTAAGACTTAAATAACAGTTCTGAATGGATAAATTGTGTAAAGCACGAATTTATCGCTAACACTAGCCTGTTTTGATCATTGTAAGCTATGTGTAATATCGTTATGTAAACGTGTTCCTTTATGCTGTCTTTTCATGCGTGAGAGGCACACACAAACACTTGCATCTACACTTTCATTTACGGTTTTGTTTGCTGTTTTAATTGCGCTTTTACTTCCTTTTACCCTTGTGCTTTTACGTTTTCACTTTTACTTACGCTTTCTCTTGCACTTGCCTTTATGCTTGTAATGATGTATTCTGGGTTGATGTTGCTGTCCGCTAAAACAACACAACTTGAGTAGGGGTTTATGGGTAACAAAACAACACAACCAAACGAGTGTGAAACAATACAGACAATAATCCTTCGACTCAAAGAATCGCTGACTTGAGTGGCAACATCTGTGTGGTAGATGTGGTCGAATTTGGCTGTGTACTTTCACTTTTACCACCCCCAGCCTGCTCAGAACACTAAGAACACAGTTTAAGAAAATGCCTTGATGTGCCAGTGTTTCCTAAACAGTGTCAATGCATGAAAAACTTCAGACAGACCCACATGGTAAAACCGCATCCAGTGTATGACCGGTTAATAGGCGAGCCATTTCTTTAGACGCGCGCAGCAGTATGGTCCCACCTTTTGTCCGATCATACAAAGGAGAGGACACAGATCTATGCGCCAGTTCTGTGGCAGTCGGCATTTAACTAAGTCGGCGGTCAGGAAAAACGCCATCTCTGCGTTTGGTCAAAGTGTCGTAGACTGTTCTCACCCCAACCCTCTCTTCTGTTCCCACTATGCCAAAGTAAAAGGGCGTTTCGAAACGTTAGGTGACGCGTTCAACCCCTACTCCCCAACCCCCAGGCACCTCCTCTTTCATGCCCATGGCTAAGGCCATTATTTGGAAAACCTGAAAAAGAGGCCAGGCGATCCTTTTTGGCCAACACTGTATCTACTAGTCTCAAAACGGTGCCAATTTTTTTCTAGGGCGGTGTAGAGGACGGGTATAACTAGGCTCTCACTCAGCTTGTATGTAGTTTCTAATATAAGTACAATGATTTTAGAATCCGGAATACACCTTAACCTCTCTCACTATCAGGTGGGGTACTGGGCAAGCGATGGCAGGCACATTCTGCCCGAAGGGAATCCTGCTCACAGTGGCGTAATTGCGCAGGAGGCGCCCGAGCATGGAGAAGAGTACCCCAGGCAAACCATCAACAAGCTGGTGGATTGGTCCTGCCCACCTGGTGGGTATGTACTCGACGCCACCCCTCAAGGCAACTTTGCTCGCTTGGGGCAACACAAGGACGTAATGCACATAACTGCCTTCTGTGATAGTGTCTAAACTGGGATAAGTGCATATTATTATATTATTATTCGCACAGGTATCTTTATCTTTGTTTTTTTTGAGTGGACAAACTGTATAATAGGTATACGGGCCGTCATAAATTTCCTAGTTCAAGGGCGGGGTAAGGGGCAAAAACGTAAAGATGTAATGAAGACAAAAGGGAAGAAGAGCATTTAGTACGTATATACGTATATGTATGTATACCTAGCTAAACCGAAGAAAAAAGCGAACTGTACGGCAAGAAATCTTTTAGTGGGGCGGGGGATAGCAAGCAGAAGCTTCGAAGCTTTTTTGGTGGGTGAGCGGCTGACATTATTACGGGGATGGGGGTCGAAATCCTCGCATTTTTTTAGTTTCGAAATTTATGGATGGCCCCATGTCGGTTGCCATTAAACCCGCCCCCGGAACATCTCGCACCAAAATCTGACATTTTGGTTTTTTCTGAACGCGGAGGCTGTATAACAGTTATCGTCATGTCAGAACCAAACAAATATTTCGCTTCAGGACCAACGTCACAGGTTCTCTCTTTTTATTCGTCGCCGCAATCAGCACTTTCTTCAAATTCCATCGCAACAACTTTGTCTGCTCGTACAAATTGCTTCTTGAGTCGTACAATAGTGGTGCTGTCTCTCAACTGTCGCCTGTCTGGCTTGTTGCTGCGCAACGGTCTATGCAACTGTTTTACCAGTTCTACTTTGGGCTTAGGTACTGCAGTCCTACTTGTATTGTCGATTCTGTTACTAGAACGAGTGGTAGAAGGAGTCATAGGTTTATGGTAGGGTTGGCGGTACTGTTATTTTAATAGTGAAATTTTATTTTAATTTAAAATTAATGTAATAGAACTAGCCGTAGGGACCGGCACGCGAAAATTCAAAATGCTCCTAGGCGAAATTGGGCTTCAGAATTGAAAAGAGCACACTTTATGCAGTCTAACAAAACAAACCGGAACGGAATTGGTTGGATAATAAGCGAGTTATGACCGTTTAACTGCGTCACCCAGCGTGCCACCTTTTCTTCCTAGAAAGTTGACCGGTCCGTGCATACCGATGACCGATGTACTTTATCAGACTGTCACTTGTAAACCCCTGCGCTGATTTTGATGGGACCGGTGTCATTCTAATCGCAATGCCACTTTCTTTTACATTTTTTATATACCAAGACTGTAGGACTGCGTCTACCACCTCTATATACCGAACAAACACCTTGGTAGCTCAAACTAGAACTGAATAGTAGAGTGTGAACTGGTATTCCTGTGTTTTCCAGGTACATTTGTATATGTAACAGCGGGGCTGGGGTTCTGCTCCCCTCCCACCGACTTGGGCCAACCCCCCGATAGGGGAGCACCCCCCATCAAAACGATCTTTTCCACTCTCCCTCTCCGATGTTTCTGGCACAATTCTTTTACAGTTTCAGACACTACACTTACAGTTTCAGACAAGGATGAGCTGCTACAATACATGTAACAGGTGGTCTGGCCCCACCCGAAATATTTCATACCCCCCCGGATTGGCCCCCCTACTTCCTCCGATTTGTACTTTGGTGAGAAATTCCGGATCAGGTGTAGCGCGGGGGAATCAGGAACCGATCCCAAACAAAAATTAATGTTTTTAATCATAATTAATTATAAATTAACATGATTTATCGATAAATATCGATTATCGATTACTTTTGGAAACATTTCAAAATCGCCCAAAATGGTCGTGTTGTATATCATTTAAAAGCCCTTCGCCTGGCGAGTCTAATGATCACTACATCAACATAGGGCAAGCCCCAGGGGCCTGTTTTGCCAAATATATAAGTACCCCTAGAGGCGCATCAGTATACATAGGCAGGCTCCGGAGGGCCTGTTTTCATACATGGGCCGGGGGTGTGGGGGTATACCTCTCGCCGGCCAATACCCCCCTCGCCGGCCAATACCCCCCTCGGCCGGCCATACCCCCTCCACACCCCCTCCCAGACGGAGAAAATTTTCGCTTATTTAGGGCAAAATAGGCGTTTTTTGGCCTTTTTTGGACCCCCATACCCCCCTCCGGATTTTTCCGGCCCATGTATGCCTGTTTTCCAAATATAAAAATACCCCTGGAGGGACGCATCAGTATAGCCCGCTCTGGAGGCCTGTTTTAAAAACATATAAATACCCCTAGGGGACGCATCGGTATTGGGCACGTTCCCGGAGGGCCTGTTTTCCAAATATAAAAATACCCCTAGGCATACATGGGCCGGAAAAATCCGGAGGGGGGTAGGGGGTTGGAAACCTCGGGTGGGGGGTCCCCCCGAAAAAAGGCAAAAAAATGCCTATTTTGCCTTAAATAAGCGAAAATTTCCTCCCCCGGGAGGGGGGTGGGTGGGGGAGGGAGGGGTATGGCCGGCCGAGGGGTATACCCCCTTACCCCCCCGGCCCATCTATGCCCTATGGGTATGCATCAGTGCAGGACACGCTCCTGAGGGCTTGTTTTCCAAATGTAAAAATACACCTAGGGGTATGCATCAGTATAGCGCACGTTCCGGAGTTGTATAGTCATAAGAAAGTTAATTAATTAATATCTAGTCCATTTCTGACCTTCCCTGATTCCCCCCCCCCCCCAGCTACACCTAACCCTATCCGACTTTCGTTCGTTACTGGATTACCTTCCGTGCCTGTTTGCGTTGGAATATGCAGCTCAAACTTGGGCAAAAAATATCTTTAACACTTATGAATAAACGCTGAATATTTGAAGGAATTCCACTGACATATAAATGAAAACGAATTATATGAAGTTAACTCGAATAAGCGATTACAGGTTTTTCCGCTTTTGTACCATATTTATTGATTACACACGTTAAGCCTGAGCAGGATTCACCTTATATTGATTAGCAGTGACGCAAAACTACTAAAGGATTGTCAAGAAGCAAAATATAAACCATTGGCTTTGGGCTGCTCAGGATCCCCAATACGTTCGTATTCGATACCCTCTAATTTTAACGACCTCATCAACTTTAACCCAATTTCCGCGATCTTTTACGAACCTAGGACGCCCAATCTGAGTGATTTTAGTGAGAGCAACACCTAACCTAAAATTTAAGCGGGCGCACCTTTTTTATTTGTTCTTTGTTTAAGAGCAAACTTTCGTTTTCTGAAAAAAAATACCGATTCTGCCTATGCTTAACCATGTAAAATTTCAATCTGATTTCCGGGATCTTTGGCTGCATCGATGCCGAAAAAAAATGGCTCAAACGAAAGATGATCAATGCCTCTTTAATACCGTCGGGCGCACCTTTTGAGATCATAAACTTTTTTTTTACACTGACGCTGTTTTTCCGCTTATTTTAGCCGAAAACAACCGCAGCTTAGCGTATAGCAAGGTGATTTGGGTGAATAGTTATGTTAAAATAATCAAAACAAAAAACCATAAAAAAAGAACACGCTTTTCTAGCCGCATTTTTTAAAAAAAACATGATTTTGATCTCCGCGACACCAGTGTGGTGAAAACGTGCGAAGAAAATTAGGCACGCGGAGCGGCGCAAAATTGGCCGCCGTTGCCGGTCCCTACTAGCCGATTTTAATTTTAATTTAATATTAATATAATAGTCCCCTGTTAGTTTTAATTTAGATTTAATATTAATACTATTAAATAAAAATTTTAATAGCATTTTAATAGTAGATTTTAAAATGAACTGAAAAAGTTTTGGACACACTTTAGCGAATTGGTGAAAAAAACATATTTTGCTTGAAGTTGCTAAGTGTAAGTTGAAAATCTAATCAGAGATCCAACTTAGAAGCATTTTTCTCTTCTTTTTAAAATGACTTTGTCTGAACATGGTTTTAAGCATACATGTAACAGAGGAGTCTGGGGGTCTGCCCCCACTCGAGTTAGGCCAGCCAGACCCCCGGATGGGGAGCCTTCCCTCGAGACGAGTTTTCCGACCCCCATTCCGATTTTTCTGGCAAGTAATTTTTTTAGCAATTTCAGACACAAAAATTGCCAAAATCGCCTGCAAAACAGCACTTTTTAGTTGTATTTCAGCCCAAATTAGTGATTCTTGACGATTTAGCCGAAAAATTGCGATTTTTTGCGATTTTTGAGCGTTTTTTAGTGCCCAACCCCCTCCCAAAATTTGGGCTCAGACCCACCAACCCCGTCCCCTTGCGCAGATGACCTGTTAAGATATGCGAAATTGCATTCGAACAGAACCTAAAATTAAAAAAATTAAATTGCATTAAAATTTGGAAGAAAATATTGATGCATAATTATGGAGACATTTTTGACAGGAAAAGACTGTTACATAGGTTATTGAGTAGATTAAGGTCCATGTGTCATTCATGCCTATTACTGAGAAAAGTTCCACAGTTTCCAAGATTCGAGATTCAGAGGGCTTTCCGATTCCAATTTTCAATTTTTATCATTTTCTGAGGTAAAATTCTGATTTAAATTCTAGTATTGTAAGTCAAACAAGGTCAAACTATTAAGAGTCAGTCTCTGAACCGATCGAGTCTTGGCCCTTTGCCCTATTCAGACCCAAAATTGAAAGTTGGGCGTAGAGGGCTGAAAGTTGGAACACTAAAACATATTGACAAGTTATCAATGACCTGCAAAGAATTTCCAGATTCGACGCTCCACGCTCGAGATATGGCCTTCTAAAAATCGGCCCGCTTAACTATGGGACCAAAATTTCGATATCGAATTTCTGACTTGCTGATCGGAATTCAGACCAAACAAACGGGGTTTTTGCGTACCTTTTTGAGTAGTTTAAGAATCTTTTACTAAATTTCATTTTTGGAAAAAAATTTTTTTTTCGCCCCCCTATCGGGGGGCATAACTCGTCTGGAACCCCCCCTAGACCGTTCTTTTTATTTCAGATTATTGTAGCGCTATATCTTAGCTACACGCCGGTGTAAAACATTACGGGCTGCCGGACGGCAAACACTGAAATATTTGCGTTCAAAAATTAAAAATGCCACATTTTGCATGTTTCACTGTGCCCAAAAATTTTCAACTCCATGTTCCAGCTTACTAATTGGAGTTGAATGCTAAAAATTGATGTCTAAGCTGTACTTTTTGAGTAGTTTAAGAATCTTTCATTGAATTTCATTTTTGGAAAAAAAATTTTTTCGCCCCTATCGGGGGGCATAACTCGTCTGGAACCCCCCTAGACCGTTCTTTTTATTTCAGATTATTGTAGCGCTATATCTTAGCTACACGCCGGTGTAAAACATTACGGGCTACCGGACGGCAAACACTGAAATATTTGCGTTCAAAGATTAAAAATGCCACATTTTGCATGTTTCACTGTGCCCAAAATGTGGCATTTTTAATCTTTGAACGCAAATATTTCAGTGTTTGCCGTCCGGCAGCCCATATTGTTTTACACCGGCGTGTAGCGAAGATATAGCGCTACAATAATCTGAAATAAAAAGAACGTACTAGGCGGTTCCATACTACTTATGCCCCACGATAGGGTGACGAAAAAAAATTTTTTTCCAAAAATGAAATTCAATGAAAGTTTCTTAAACTACTCAAAAAGTACAGCTTAGACATAATTTTTTAGCATTCAACTCCAATTGGTAAGCTGGAACATGGAGTTGAAAATTTTTGGGCACAGTGAAACATGCAAAATGTGGCATTTTTAATTTTTGAACGCAAATATTTCAGTGTTTGCCGTCCGGTAGCCGGTAATGTTTTACACCGGCGTGTAGCTAAGATATAGCGCTACAATAATCTGAAATAAAAAGAACGGTCTAGGGGGGTTCCAGACGAGTTATGCCCCCCGATAGGGGGGCGAAAAAAAAATTTTTTTCCAAAAATGAAATTTAGTAAAAGATTCTTAAACTACTCAAAAAGTTACGCAAAAACCCCGTTTGTTAGGTCTGAATTCCGATCAGCAAGTCAGAAATTCGATTTCGAAATTTTGGTCCCATAGTTAAGCGGGCCGATTTTTAGAAGGCCATATCTCGAGCGTGGAGCGTCGAATCTGGAAATTCTTTGCGGTGGTTACATAACCTATCAAGACGTATTAGTCCTCCAACTTTGAGCCCTCCACGCCAAAGTTTCATTTTTGGGTCTGAATACTGAAACTCGATCGGTTCAGAGACTGGCTCTTAAGAGTCAGTCTCTGAACTGATCGAGTTTTGGCCCTTTGCCCTATTCAGACCGAAAATTGAAACTTTGGCCTAGAGAGCTGTAAGTTGATACACTAATACATATCGATAGGTTATGCAACCACCGCAAAGGATTTCCCGATTTGACGCTCCAGTCCCGAGATACAGCCGTCTGAAAATCGGCTCGCTTAACTATGGGACAAAAATTTCGAACTTGAATTTCTTTCCTGCTAAAAACAGTTGGGACCTAGAATTTGGGGATTTTACGTAACTTTTAGAGTACTTTAAGAATTTTTGGTCGGTTTTCGATTTTGACGAAAAAAATTTTTTTCGACCCCCTTCCCGGCCCCCTAGCTCGTCTGGAACCCCCCCCCCTAAGTGGGTCTTTTTATTTCAGATTACTGTAGCGCCGTTTGTTAGCTACATATTGGTGCCAAGCACGATAGCCCACGGCCCGGGGTTTTGGAGTAAATTGACTTCAAATGGCTGAAAATCGCATTTTTTTTTTCAGTTTTACTATGGGACAAAATTTCAAACTTGAATTTCTTTCCTGCTAAAAACAGTTGGGACCTAGAATTGGGGGATATTACGTAAGTTTTAGAGTACTTTAAGAATTTTTGGTAGGTTTTCGATTTTGACGAAAAAAAATTTTTTCGACCCCCTTCCCGCCCCCTAGCTCGTCTGGAACCCCTCTATGTGGGTTCTTTTATTTCAGATTACTGTAGCGCCATTTGTTAGCTACAGATTCGTGCCAAGCACGGTAACCCACGGCCCGGGGTTTTGGAGTTAATTGACTCCAAATAGCTGAAAATCGCATTTTTTTCAGTTTTACTGTGGGAAAAAATTTCGAAGTTGAATTTCGATTTTCAGCTATTTGGAGTCAATTTACTCCAAAACCCCGGGCCGTGGGTTATCGTGCTTGGCACCAATCTGTAGCTAACAAATGGCGCTATAGTACTCTGAAATAAAAAGACCCACTTAGGGGGGGGGGTTCCAGACGAGCTAGGGGGCCGGGAAGGGGGTCGAAAAAAAAAATTTTTCGTCAAAATCGAAAACCGACCAAAAATTCTTAAAGTACTCTAAAAGTTACGTAAGATCCCCCAATTCTAGGTTCCAACTGTTTTTAGCAGCAAAGAAATTCAAGTTCGAATTTTTTTCCCACAGTAAAACTGAAAAAAATGCGATTTTCAGCTATTTGGAGTCAATTAACTCCAAAACCCCGGGCCGTGGGTTACCGTGCTTGGCACGAATCTGTAGCTAACAAATGGCGCTACAGTAATCTGAAATAAAAAGACCTACTTAGGGGGGGGGGTTCCAGACGAGCTAGGGGGCCGGGAAGGGGGTCGAAAAAAATTTTTTTCGTCAAAATCGAAAACCGACCAAAAATTCTTAAAGTACTCTAAAAGTTACGTAAAATCCCCAAATTCTAGGTTCCAACTGTTTTTAGCAGCAAAGAAATTCAAGTTCGAAATTTTGTCCCATAGTAAAACTGAAAAAAAAGCGATTTTCAGCCATTTGAAGTCAATTTACTCCAAAACCCCGGGCCGTGGGCTATCGTGCTTGGCACCAATATGTAGCTAACAAATGGCGCTACAGTAATCTGAAATAAAAAGACCTACTTAGGGGGGGGGGGTTCCAGACGAGCTAGGGGGCCGGGAAGGGGGTCGAAAAAAATTTTTTTCGTCAAAATCGAAAACCGACCAAAAATTCTTAAAGTACTCTAAAAGTTACGTAAAATCCCCAAATTCTAGGTCCCAACTGTTTTAGCAGGAAAGAAATTCAAGTTCGAAATTTTTGTCCCATAGTTAAGCGAGCCGATTTTCAGACGGCTGTATCTCGGGACTGGAGCGTCAAATCGGGAAATCCTTTGCGGCGGTTACATAACCTATCGATATGTATTAGTGTACCAACTTACAGCTCTCTAGGCCAAAGTTTCAATTTTGGGTCTGAATACTCAAACTCGATCTGACCAGAGAACGACTCTTAAGAGTCAGTCTCTGAACTGATCGAGTCTTGGCCCTTTGCCCTATTCAGACCCCAAAATTGAAACTTTGGGCTAGAGAGCTGTAAGTTGGTACACTAATGCATACTTATGAGTTGTCTTTCGGCCCCAAAGCATTAGTGGATTTGACGCTCCAATCCCGAGATACAGCCTTCTGAAAATCGGCCTGCTTAACTATGGGACCAAAATTTCAAACTCGAATTTCTAACCTACCAGCTAGAGTTTGAATATAAAAATTTGGGTTTTTGCGTAACTTTTGGAGTACTTTAAGAATCTGCAGTCCAATTTTGTTTTGGAAGAAAAAAAATTTTTTTCGACCTCTTTGGTGGGCCATAACTCGGCTGCAACCCCCCTAGAGGCGCTTTTTTATTTCATAACTTTGTAGTGCTTTTTATAAGCTTCATTTTGGTATAGAATATGGTACAATTGCTGGTGGCCAATCCAGTGAAAATTGGCCTCAAATGTCACGAACTCGAAAAATTCGCATGTTTCATTATAGACATAATTTTCCAAATCGAATTTCTGACTTAATGAACGGAGTTGAGCTGTGAAAATTTGGGTTTCCAGAGTATTTTCAGTGTGCTTTCGGAATATTTAGTGGATATAGAATTTCGAGGAAAAAAAATTTTTTTCGACCTCTTTGGTGGGCCATAACTCGGCTGGAATCCCCCCTAGAGGCGCTTTTTTATTTCATAACTTTGTAGCGGTTTTTATAAGCTTCATTTTGGTTTAGAATATGGTACGATTGCTCGTGGCCAATCCAGTTAAAATTGGCCTCATAGGTTACAAACTCGAAAAATTCCCTCATTTGGAAGACCAGATTTTTATGAGTTCTCAACATTTGAGGCCAATTTTCACTGGATTGGCCACCAGCAATCGTACCATATTCTATACTAAAATGGAGCTTATAAAATGCGCTACAAAATTATCAAGTAAAAAAGCGTCTCTAGGGGGGTTCCAACCGAGTTATGGCCCGCCAAAGAGGTCGAAAAAAAATTTTTTTCCTCGAAATTCTAAATCCACTAAATATTCCGAAAGCACACTGAAAGTACTCTGGAAACCCAAATTTTCACAGCTCAACTCCGTTCATTAAGTCAGAAATTCGATTTGGAAAATTATGTCTATAGTGAAACATGCGAATTTTTCGAGTTCGTGACATTTGAGGCCAATTTTCACTGGATTGGCCACCAGCAATCGTACCATATTCTATACCAAAATGAAGCTTATAAAAAGCACTACAAAGTTATGAAATAAAAAAGCGCCTCTAGGGGGCGTTGCAGCCGAGTTATGGCCCACCAAAGAGGGCGAAAAAAATTTTTTTCTTCCAAAACAAAATTGGACTGCAGATTCTTAAAGTACTCCAAAAGTTACGCAAAAACCCAAATTTTTATCTTCAAACTCCAGCTGGTAGGTTAGAAATTCGAGTTTGAAATTTTGGTCCCATAGTTAAGCAGGCCGATTTTCAGAAGGCTGTATCTCGGGATTGGAGCGTCAAATCCACTAATCCTTTGGGGCGGAAAGACAACTCATAAGTATGTATTAGTGTACCAACTAACAGCTCTCTAGCCTAAAGTTTCAAATTTGGGGTCTGAATACTGAGACTCGATCGGTTCAGAGACCGACTCTTAAAATGAAGCGTTCAGACGAAGAAATGCCTCAGTCCACTTTTTGAAAAAATTGAGTTCTACTCGGCAGCACAATCCCCTAACTACAGACGTGTTAAATACAAATTAGTTAATCTGAAAACATTCTATGTCATAAGTTACACCAACGCAATTTTTTAACAGTGCTCGAAATTCAGTTGAAGAAAAGCCTAAGTCCAAGTCAAGAGCCTCAATATTCACTCACAAAATTAAAACTTTGGCCTGGACAGCTGAAAGTCGATACACCAATATATAGCATAGACGAGTTCTCAAACCCCTAAAAAGGAATCCCAGATTTGATGCTTCAATTCGAGGATACAGTAATGGATCTGCTTAACTATTTGATAAAAAATTCGAATTTGATGTTCTGGCTTACTAATCAGAATTTTCACTTAAAACTTGGGGGTTCTAGAGTACTTTTTGACTACTTTAAGAAGCATCGGTTGAATTGCGTTTTTGAAGAAAAAAATTTTTCGACCCCCGTTTCAGCCCCAGTAGCTTATGATATCCCCTAAAATCTATGCTCTACATTTCAGATTATTGTAGCGCTATCGTTAAGCTACAGAATGGTGGCAGGAACGCTAGCGTACGCCTACAAGTTCTGGAGTAAATTAGCTAACGGCTGAAAATCGTAAAATTTTCCATCATTTACTAAGGTTGATAAAATTTTGAAATCAAATTTCTCATTCAATATTGTTTTGACTTAAAAATCGGGGGCCTTAGAGTACTGATAGACTAGTTCAAGAAACTTTGATCGAATGTCGCTTTAGAAGACTAAAATGGGCTTTCGGCCGCCTTTTGGCTCATTATTCTCGAATCTCTCAACGTACTCTAGGTTTTTCAGATTATTGTACTTCTATTTTTATGCTGCAGATTGATGGCAAGATTGCTAGTCCATTACCCGGAGTTCTGGAAGGCAATCAAGCCTAGTAGTTATACTGCTCTCTTGCTCTTACTGATATTTTTTAAATTTGTAAATGTGGACTTAGGCTGTTTTATGGTTTAGACCTTAAAACTGCCTAAGTCCACTATCACAAATTTTTAAAAATATGCAAATCAGTAAACATGTGGTGGCCCAAACTCAGGTGCAGAGTAGCACTGGTATGGGCCTCTTTTGGCATAATACACTTTAGGCCATAGCAGTTTGCACAATTTATTTCAGGCTGTTCGAAAACTTTGAACGCGTTTTTCTCGTTTCATCTATTTATGGACTGAGGCATTTCTTCGTCTGAACGCTTCAAATGCTATTAAAATACTATTAAAAATATATTTTAATATTCAGCCCCTCTTTGTATTTTTAATTTAATTTAATATAATAGTAGGCCCTCTATTTTAATATTAATATAGATTTAATACTATTAAAATGGCACTATATAGTTTTATTTTAATATTAATATATTAAAATAACAGTAGTTGGCGGCATCCAGAACTGCTACCACCGCAGCCACCTTCTTTCCAACCAACTCTCGCATATGGAGCAGCCTACCACCTGAGGTTCCGGAGTACGGTTTTAATGCGTTTTATCGATTTGTTCAAAGTAACCAGTTCTCAAACGTTTTATGCCGATTATCTAGTTCTTTCGTAGTGCACAAGCTTAAGTTTTGTTACCCGACCAGTTTTTATTGATTTCTATTTTCTCGGCTGTTTACTGTGCTTGCATGGTGTAGGCTTTATACGAGAATAAACTGTACTGTACTGTACTAATGCCATAAAAAACTGCAAACCATTCTACTTGCTGATTTAATGCAGATACCCGACATCTAAGCCGCCTCTTCCCCGGGCGCCCGGCATTGACATCTCTCTCAACAACGCCCATTCCTGTTACAATAGTTTGCTTCCTTTCTCCAACTGGTCTAGGGCGTCTTCTCCAAAGAACGCCTTGAGCAAGTATTGTGCCGTGGGCACGAGACAGAACCAACGTGCGACCGAAACTGACATGCACTTTATGTAGTAAAGTAAGCAATGTAATCCTTTATGATTCCTGCAATTGGCAGGCAAAGTAGATAAGTTGAAGTAACGGCAGGATGTGGACGACCGACCAGTTCGCGTCAGAGTGTATTTTGAATAATTCAGAATCCCTTATCAAGAGCGAGCAGCCCCAAGTGTTTGTGCAGGTGCATCCCGATTGATACAATATCTAAAGACTGTTTACGGCGTGTCTGATAACGTTAGGCTGAGCCAGCCGCTCCATGTCTTGGTGCACTCCCTCCGCCCTCTCATCCGATCAATCAATCACTCACAGTTCAATTGGCCCGTTCCTAGTCTCATAAACAAGATCTCTTTATGTGAAGACGAAGAGCAAAGGCATAAGCTAAGTTCGACTCAAAGTTGTCTTGTGACTGCTTGCGATCTCCATGACCTCCAGGTGTTTCTCGAATTCACGACATGAGCCAGTATCCTGAAGGTAGGGCGAAGGGAAAGCTGTTTCAGACCTATCGGAAAGTTGTTTCAGACCTATCGGAAAGTTGTTTCAAACCTATCGGAAAGCTATTTCAGACCCCCTCGGAAACGCGTTTTCAAGCAGTTGCAAACTCAAAATTTGTTGTTTTAGATGTTGAGATAACGGTTGCCATTGAAATGATTCAAAAAATAACTTTCAGTCTATCTGTTTACTGCACTAAACCAAGACAAACTGAAAACAACCTATCGGAAAGCTGGGAGATTCCTATCGGAAAGCTGGGAGATTCCTATCGGAAAGCTGGGAGATTCCTATCGGAAAGCTGGGAGATTCCTATCGGAAAGCTGGGCCGTGAACCTATCGGCAGGCCAGGAACTTTCCGATAGGTTCAAAACCCGGTCATTTGCAAAAGGTTAATGCGCAGTCTTTAGTGAATAAGCTGCCTACTTTTGAGTTAATGCTAACCAACGACTATGTAGATAGCGTTGTCTGTGTTAACGGAGACTTGGTTTTCCAATAATGTGTCTTCTGCTGTTTTCTACAACAGTAACTTTGTGGTGTATCGTCAGGACCGGTCAGAGAAGCGTGGTGGTGGTGTTTTAGTGCTTGTGCCCGCTCCTAAGGCTTGGCTTCCTAAGGCTGAAGGAACAGCGTTACTATGATACCTAGTCTAGCGCCGTTCGGTCGACTGTTTGCTATATATAGAGAGAGTGAGTGCAACAAATGTTATTTTGTTTCAGTGATACCAGTAACTGATCTGTATAAAAGCTAACAGGCAATCTACCTTCAAAAAGTCTTGGGAAAAGCAGTGATGAAGTGCCTATGAATGAGCGGTCCACTGCTGATAGATGTTCTCTGCACGGATATTTATAGTTATTCTATCTGCCTTTAATAGGCGTCTACTCTTGCTGGTAGAAGTTCAGTAGTCTCTTGTGATTTTGAGGAATCAGCCCGATACGAGTAAAACAAATTACAATTTATCACGATACAATTTAACTCAGAAACGGCTCAGAACATAGTATGCATTTGCTTACATAAAGCAATCACGCGATATATACAGTAAACTGTTTGCTTCCCTCAGGGCAATTCTATTTTTCATGTAGTCAAAGACAAATCTTACTTTTAGATTGCCGAAATTCTTTAGACTTTTGTGCAGAAGCTTATGAAACGCACTACCTCAGCTATGCAGCTCCGCAATATATTAGTTTTAGCTTAGTCTGCCAACACATCACAGCAAAGCAGATAAAATATCTAATCACTGAGAGATCTTTAATGTCTTACATTTTCATAACAATAAAGGACCATTAGTAAATGGTTCATACTCCAATTGGTGTGTGAGAGGTCCATCTAAAATAAGTTAATCGTAACATGGTATAACTGCCAAATTCTCTTTTTCCTGCTTTAATGCAAGCTACATTCTCATCGAACAGTCTCGCTTTACAAACAACCTGAACCCGACTGAGCCAGACCTCCAGATTTTAAAGTTGAAGATAGGTTGAGTTTGGTGAATCTGTTAACGGCTCCGCCCGAGTTCAGGCTGCGCCGGAGTACTCGGGCGCAGCCTAACCCAGCTAGGAGCCTTACCTTTTCGTTGTTTGAGTCAGAAACACATATGCAGAGCCTGGACTCTGTATACACTAAAGTATCTGAGCCAAAAGCAGAACAAACGCATATATTGGACCCGGTACGCTAGTGTCTGAACCGAAAACGAATAGAAAAAAATTGCAATGCATTGTGGGGGACAGCGAGCAATTATATTACACGTTTTGTAAGCGAAAACATGTTCGCACTTATCACATGGTTCGCCAGGGTTTGGCCTCTCTTTGAATGTTGCAGATACCATTACAGACCATTAGTTAGCAGAATGCCAGAAAGACTCCACTGCAAACGGGAGAGCTCCAGGTGGCCCAGCTGAGAAGTGCGTTGCTCAATAAGCTGAGTAACGTGAGGTTTCAGCTCAAGCAAACGTTGGAGAACGATGCAGAGATAGAGCTTGTGACTGCTGGTTGGATTAGACCTTTGCCACCCGTTAAGCTGCTGAGCAGTTCATTGCAAGGCTGAGAAGTGCGAATGGTGCGAATGAGGGCTTTGGCAGAATCAATGAGTGGCTTTAGAGCAGCTTCATCATCAACATTGCGTTTGACCACAGTGACCAACTTATGGGCAATGCAGCTAAGCCTTTTGACGCGACTGAACACCATGCTGTGCTGTGCCTCACATTCATCGAAATCGTATTTGGTGTTGTCATCTAACTCAGCCTCAATGTTGGCATCCAGCTCAGCAGGGTCAGTTGTAGTGGTAGATTCCTCACGCACATCTTCTCAACTATTTGCTTGAAAGCTGCAACGACGTTGGAGCCAGAATCAGTCACAAAGAAGAAGACTTTGCTTAGGGGCACATTGTAATCTCCCAGCACGGAATGGACTGTCTGCAAGATCAGATCTGCAGTGTGAGTGCCTTCAATTTTCTTGATAGCCAGAAGCAAACGCTGCAGTTTGTGACTGGCTGGATCGTAGAAATGTGCCATCACTCCCAGAAACGACTCTCTTAGTGGAAACTGACAGCTGAAATCTATTAGCACAGTTTACTAGATACTGGTGTAATTCAGTACAAATACTCACACGCTGTATGCTGGTGAGCTTCTGAGTAACACGTTGTTTAACATTTGAAGCCATCTCAGAAATAAGCCTGGCCAGCTGGTGACGGGAGGGAGGGTCGAACATGGGATCCAGCAGCGCCATTAGCTGGACAAACTCTTCTGACTCAACTACTCGACGTGACATCGAATTGGCTGCAAACAGGCGAGCCACAGCATCCACTCGTTTCTTATAGCGCATGTCATCTTTCTTATAGCGCTTTTGACTGGGTTTGGAGACTGTAGGGAAATTCAGGGTTGTCTGGATGCCACCAGACACAGCAGAACTCTTAAAAGAAAACGGTCCAGAACTAGATTTAGTTGCAGCCACCCATTTCTGGTCAGTTTTGTGTCGGAATTCCTTGTACTCAGCTGGGTGCGATGAGCTGAGATGTTTAGCCAGGTTTCCAGCATGTTTGTGCTTGTGAACGAAAGGGCACAGTTTGCAGCTGGACGTTCCGTCAAAATTCTTGGCAAAGTAGTTCCACACAGCACTCTCACCTCCACCTCTGATGCGGCCTCCAGTAGCTTTCTTAATTTTCTTAGGTGGAACAGGTTCAACGCCGGCGGTAACTGTTTCATGCGCAGCAGCCTCTGGAGCAATATTTGCTTGCAGCACGTCTTCAACGTCGCTTGTTGATGAATCAGGGTCTGCCATACCTGAATGCAAATTCACCCTTTTTCTAATATTTTCTTTTCTCCCAGTAGTAGTACGTAATTGGCACGAAACAGAGTCATAGTTTCTCATGTCACCTTGCTTTTATAGGAGACTGTAGAATAATAGGAACAGTTTAATGAAAATAAGGTAATAATTCATCCCATGACCTGGGCTAGCAGCAGCATACGTATTGATATTGTTTAGCAGTAGCTGATTGTTATTGTTTAATTGATCTAGAATATCTATTCTACAAATTCCATAAGTGATATTTAATTCTTTTGACCCGCTAGTTGGCGCGTGTTGTCATGCAGAGACAATTAAGACATAGTCTAGTAGCGACTAACACCTTTTTCTCTTTCTAATTTCTAATTCCGTGCTCTTTGAGTGAAAGTAAACTACTAATGCCTTTCCGTTGAACTCCACTTATGGATAATTTTTGAGATGTTTGAGCAAGGTTGGCAGGGTTAGTGAAACGCCGGAGGCGGAAATGACGTTGACAAGCAGGTGGTTCCAATCTCTATGTGTTATTATTCACATATACATATACATATATGTATTCCACAGTACTTTCTACATGTAACAGGTCATCCGCCGAAGGGGGAGGAGGTTGGGAGTTCCCCATCTGGGGGGTCTGGCCTATGTCAGGTGGGGGGCAGACCCCGAGACCCCTTGTTGCATGTATAGTCAGCTTCATTCCGGACGGTGTACCGTTGGACTAGGTTTCTGGCTGGTGCTTACCTTTAATAACACAATGCGTTCCAACCAGACCTGTTTACATAACCATATTACACTTAGGGATACTACAGTTGAGCTGCTTAAAAAGTATTTGAATTGTTTCAGTGATATCCATTTAAGTTGCACATGTATGTATGGGCACAGAACGACATGTGACAGGAGCACGGCCCAGATAAGGGCAAGAGAGTTCCTACACCTATACACCACTTGCCAGTCAACAGGACAACATCTGGCTGACGGCTTATTATAAGAAAATTGTCTAAAATGCTGTGAGCCATGCCATTCAATGGAGGATGTCGTCTTTTGCGGCTGAAACGTCTTGCATGATCAGTCCAGATCCTAGCTACATATCTGCAAACAAAAATTTTGACGTTTACTGCACTTCATAAAAGGGGGGTTGTTGTTAAGGAGGCTGCCAAACCTTGTGTTTCTTCCTGCTCTATAGCAGTTGGCAACTCTTAGCCCAAAGGACAAAAAGTTGCAACAACAAAATATAAAGTTGCAATCATAAATGTAAATGGAGCTATAAATCATGACTTTTCAAATTTCAAATAGGGAATTTCAAAAACATGGCGAAATATGACATTTCTTCATAAAACCGGCAAAATGACGATTCTAAAGATTTTCAATTTTCGAAAAACGCTGCAGGGACGGTTTCTATGGTGTGGAGCAGAGCTTAAATATCAGGTTCATTTAGTTGTCGAACTTCCTGCTACAATCTGTGTTGATTAACAACAGATTCAGTGCTTTGATTCTAGAAGGTGCTGATTTCTTAACTATGGGATTTTCACTCATGTTTTTGAAATTCCCCAATTTTAGTGCCCTTTGAGCTACAGGGCTGCCCGCTTAGTATGTTATGGCCAATGGCAACACCAATCATTTCTGCAAGTTTCAGGCCTGTACTCCTTGTATTACCGAAAAAAATAAATTTGCGTGGACCACCCTCATTCCTAGTTTTCGGGTCATAAAACCAGTATGAATCGGAATTTTGGCACTAAGCTTGTAGAATATTTAACCAACCATGTTGTTAATTTTTGCGGAAAATTTGAGCCAAATCGGTAAAGAAGTGACTGAGAACGAAACGTTTGAGTGAAGGCCGAAAAAGCGATGGGAGTTTTTTATCTATACTGTATATGGTACCAGTACACATATATGGTACCCATTCGATCTAGGTTTTGTTAGCCAGCAGAGATTTGTACAGTGTCACATTTCTAGCTTTCTTTTGCGCGGCCGCCTGTTGTGTACCATGAAATTCAAAATGACGAAAAAGGGGTACATTCCGATTTTCAAATTAATGGGTTAATTCGATGCTAAATACAGTTAGTTTATAAAATTAAGCAGGTGGAGGAGTCTGACATGGGTGATCGAGTCGGTGTGCCATATCTGTTACAGCTCATTCACCATAGTATCACAGAGGGCAACGCACTTATCAGGGAATTAGTGGAAGCAGCAATGTACTAATGTCTGTCAGTGCAGGTGTGGTAGTAATAGCGCTAGTGTCCAACCAGTTGAAGCCGCTACCTCTATAATGTCCGAGGAAAATCAGTTAGCTGAAGGTGAAGGGTGGAAACGATCGCGCAAAACTGTTTTTCTATTTATTGTGTTTTTCTATTTAATTCCAGTTGACCAGAGACAGAACAGAACCATAGCTGGTCCTAGAACTAGTAACAGAGTTTATGCTAATGCCAAATCTGCTGTTGACGGAAAGTTAGATGAGGGCAAGCTATTGCTGTGCGAGAACATTGTCTTTGCCGCGCTTCCATTCACGTCGGCAGGTCGTTGTACATTTTTGGCAATGAACAAGAGTGATAAAACAACCCAGCAGATTTTTTACTGTGGCAACCGCAAATCTCAACCGATTTGAATGACTCTTTTTTAACTGAAAGTTAAATAAATTCTTGAAAGATTGGTGAAACTAACTGGTAAATACGTATGTGCACAGGCATAAATTTTTCTATTATTCATTTGTGATTACGCAGTCAGAAAAGCAGCTTTAGATTTTGAACGAAAATTCCAAAATTTTATCTCAGGGGGGTCCTCCCAAACGTCGTAATTTTTATGGGGGTGATGATGAAAACGTTGGTAAACGTTGGACGGGGGTGGGGGTGCAAACTTTTGAATTTTTGCACGTCCTAGTTTATGGGCGGCCCCTTATCTAATACCAGGTGTTGTCAATAAAGTCCTGCCCCAATTACGAATGCAGCTTTTGCTATGATGACCACACTAATGTAGCAGTGATATCCATTTAAGTTGCACCTGATGGTTCTATCCGATAAAGCCAAATCTGTAAACTTTTGCTTCACACTTGTGAATGCTACAGCTGTCATGTGAGACAAACATGTAACTACCACTACAGTACTGCGACCAAGTTACACTGGGCTCTATAGGCCGGAAAATGCATGTAGCCGAGCCAATACAACCACCGCTCGAACTATATTTACCTCAGAACAACATGTGACAGGAGTATGGCCCAGATAAGGGCAAGAGAGTCTCTGCACCTATACACCACTTGCCACTCAGCAGGACATCTGGGTGACAACTTATTAGAAGAAAAATTGTCTGAAATGCTGTGTGCCATTCAACGGAGGGTATCGCCCTTTGCGGCTCAAAAGTCATGCATGACTAATCCAGAGCCTGGCTACATACCTACAAACAAAAATTGTACTAAACACGTATTTTTCGCATATACAGTACTGCACTTCATAAAACGGGAGGGTTGTTGTTAAGGAGGCTGCCGAACCTTGTGTTTCTTCCTGCTCTATAGCAGTTGGCAACTAACTAAGGCAACTAAGGCCGTAGTTCCTATTTCTTAGTTCTTAGTTCTTATAGTTCACGGCAGTGTGAACCGGGCCTAAGTCATACTCCTGACCAAAGCGCAGAAATCAGATCGAAGGAGATCTGTTGATGGTTTACGTCATAAATGAGTGTTTCCAGCATTCTCCATACTCGTTTTGCAAGTGGGCAGTAGTAGTATAACATATGTTCGACCGCATCCGTGCTACCTAAATGGCACTGCTTGCACAGCTTGTCTTATGCTATTCTCCTGTAATACAAATACTGCTTGGTGGTAATAGCTTGGAGCCACACAATATCCGTGTAATAGCTTAGAGCCACCTGGTTGGGCTGCTGCCCAACCTAATGAGAAAATCTTAAAATGGTACTTTATAAAATAGATTATTGTTTGAAGTTATTAGCGCCTCCAATATTTACCCATTCCCTTACAATCACCAGAAAAAATAATTGAAAGTATAATTGAAATTCCAGGCAAATTTCAATTAAATTATGGCCTAACTTTTGAATTTCAATTAGATTAAATTATTTGAATTGAAATTAAAAACGGATCAATTAGGCGAATTTTTGCTACAATTAAATTAATTTTGTACATAATACCTAGAATGAGTTTAGGGGTAAAACTAGTAATCTGTTTACATAACGTTTTACACACTCAAAATAAACACACATGCAGATATTAATAATAAACCAGACATGAGCTATGTAAGTCCTATGTATTTGTTGTTATTTACATGTGCACAGCCAACTGATAAACGCCCTGTGAGAGCTACTGCTGTTTATGTATGCACATACATATTGCATTCCATGAAAATACACGTTGTTTTTCAATGTATATGCACACACACATCGTAAATTCTGGTACACATTACATTACCATACACAAACAGTACTCGAAATGTGTATCGTTGTGTGTGTTGATCAGTAAAAACCGATAAAGTATGCAACAGAATTAAAAAACAATGATGTCTTTGTTGTACTAAGAGTGAGAACAGATATCTTCACAAAGCCAAACCATATAAAAATAACTCAATTTCAAGGGTATCCTAGTTTTGAAATAGTGCACTATGGTAGATATGAAATTATCTTCCTGGCAATCCAGTTCTTTTACAAAAACTACCTATTACTCACTGCAGAAAACTGCACTTGCAACTGATTCGAAATCATTAGAAAACAGCGTATTTAACTGCTTATGCAGGTATGTTGTACAGCGATCATGCAACACAATTTTCAAATGTAATGCAATAATCTCATTTTGCACACACAACGGCTTCAATATTGGGCATAAAATCTGAAGTCTAGCTGGTTCCAAAACTCGCGTGGTTCAGACCATTGGTGATATTCAAATGGCCTATGGGATCGCATGTTTCGTAGAACCAGTTTATAAATTTTCTAACCGACAACAGTTGCACGCGAGATGTAAATCTTACATAGGTCCAATCTGCTAAGCAGCTCTACACTGGGCATCCAATTGCAATTAATCTGCCATCACTACAGCACATTTTTGAAAAGCATCTTCTCTCCAACGCTGGCATTAAAAAAGAACGTTCAAGCGCAGCCAGCTTAAAATACAGGAATTAAGACACTGGACTAGACTATGAAAAGTGTACACCCGACTAAAACAACATGACCTAAAACACAGAGCGATAAGCACTCAGTAAACACCATAGCTGTCCGACTAAAATGAACCGCTGTAAACAAGAGTAAGTTATCCGTCCTCATTATAGTAAAACAGTACAAACAGAACCATACTAACAGAACAGTGGATAAAATTGTGTGAACATGACCTTCTAGGCAGGCAGGTGTAAAAACCAGAGCAGAACCTGGATGGCAGGCGGGTACAGCATCTCTGCATCACCGGTCTTTTCAGAAGTGCCATCAGATACTTCTGATCACCATATCAGCATGATGAAAGGTCTGAACGTTGGACCGGCCACCCTCTTCGATATTCTTAATATTGAATGGACTAGCAATCACCACAGACGGCTGCAATACAGACACTGCGATTTCAACTAGCCACTAGAAGTGGTTGTTGCTCAGAAAATCTAATCTCAATTTTGGACTTGGTTCTTCGTACGTATCGCTTAGCTTACCCAGAGGGTATCGCGTGTAGAAATACCCTTAAAAACTCCTAAAAATTTTAAAAAATCCTAGAAAAAACTCCTGAATTTTAAGAGTGAGTCTCTGAACCGATCGAGTCTCAGTATTTAGACCCCAAAATTGAAACTTTGGCCCAGAGAGCTGTAAGTTGGTAGACTAATACAAACTTATGAGTTGTCATTCGGCCCCAAAGAATTAGTGGATTTGAGGCTCCAATCCCGAGATACAGCCTTCTGAAAATCGGCCTGCTTAACTATGGGACCAAAATTTCAAACTCGAATTTCTAACCTACCAGCTGAAGCTGGAAAATAAAAATAAGGGTTTTTGCGTAACTTTTAAGGAGTACTTTAAGAATCTGCAGTCCAATTTTGTTTTAGAAGAAAAAAAATTGTTTTCGACATTTTTGGCGGGCAATAACTCGGCTGGACCCCCCCCCTAGAAGAACTTTTCTATTTCATAACTTTCTAGCGCTTTTTATAAGCATCATTTTGTTATAGAATAAGGTACAATTGATTACCTTTTGCTCAAAAAATTACTTGCCAGAAAAATCGGAAGGGGATCCAATCCAGGGGGGTCTGGCCTAAGTCGGGTGGGGGGCAGACCCCCTGTTACACCACATATGACTATCACATTTTTCTCTTTCTAATTTCTAATAAATTCCGTGCTCTTTGAGTGAAAGTAAATTATTAATACCTTTCTGTGCAAGTCGACTTGCGGATAGTATTGTCTGAGACGATTCATCATGATTCATCTGTAATTGTGGTCGGCCAACTCCTCTTTTGGTGGGCTTTTCAACGTAAACCAAATCGTAACCCGGTATGGCGCCTCATCCTGTCTTTTAAGCGACCACCAAGGAGACTCCATTTTTTCTGATGTATGGTTGAGATCCCCAACACCCTATTGACACCATTTGGAACATACATGTAACAGGTCATCCGCCGATGGGGGAGGGGGGTTGGGGGGTCTGGCGCGGGCGGGGGGGTCTGAGCCAAAATTTAGGGGGAGGGGGGTGGGCACTAAAAAACCCTCAAAAATCGAAAAAATCGCAATTTTTGGGCTAAAAATCGCCAAAAATCGCTAATTTGGGCTGAAATACAGCTAAAAAGTGCTGTTTTGCAGGCGATTTTGGCAATTTTTGTGTGTCAAATAGTAAAAAATTGCAAAAATTTGCTCGAAAATTTACTTGCCAGAAAAATCGGAGGGGGTCGGTGAAATCGTCTCGGGGGGGGGGGTCCCATTGTCGTGAAAGACACGAGCTTATAAGAGAAGAGGGGAGTAGTATTATTGTACAAGGCTAGGTAACCCTATTGTTGAGCATTGATGTACAAATAGTATATAGGCGCGATGTACTAGAGCTAGCGAGCCCGCCATGACGTCATGTGGCGTCACTTTACTACAAAGTTTATCGCGCGTGCCCAATTATTGTTCTAGAATATTCCATGTAGAAAGTATAAGAGTGCCATTTTTGTTCTAGAACTTTCTATACGTTGTATGTATAGGCGTTTGCATTGTCATGCTCTAGAACTTTCTAGAACTTTCTGTTGAACTATTTAAGGGCCCAGCCCGGCCATTGTGTATCCATTGCTACTTGAATGTGTAGCAGAGCCAAACCCAAATTGTATCCATTGTTACTCAAAGGTAGCAAGTGCCCAAACCCATTGTTACTTTGTTGTAACAGGTGCCCCTGTTGATATCTCTGGTGACCTAAGATCCATTGATATCGTGCAATCCCAACTGTTGTCGTCAGTGGTGACCTACGATCCACTGAGACGAACTCAACCCCAATTGTTATTGTTGTTACTGCGCCCAAATAAAAGGGAAAGAATCCCAACCCAACTCTTCATCCACCCATCCACCGCAACACCCATCCGGAGGGGGGGCTGGCCTAAGTCGGGTGGGGGGCAGACCCTCCAGACCCCCCCTGTTACATGTATGATTTGGAAAACCCCAAACAGGAACTATCTGGATAAACTAAATATAATTTGCAGTGATAAACGGTTGTTTTATAATTGATCATTTTTGAAAATAGTTTCAATTCAGTTCAAAGTGTATTCATTCACATGGTATATGTTAGTCAGTCAGTAGACATACTTCGAAGATAGTTGTCTAGCCAAGCTGGACGGCAAGAAACGAGGGGATAGAACCCAATTTCCTGCCACTATGGCCGTTTCGACTGTCTCTGGCTTGCTTGCAAGGTAGCAGTAACACGGCCTCAACACACAGATGATACTGGCTTTATTTTGCGGTTGCCAGAGGAAACCTTCTCAGGCGTTTTTGTTAAGAAGTTTCGTATAGACGGATCAGGGTGGTGGACTCAGTTTACAAACACTGGGAGAGTTGACAGTGATATTTATATCAAATGTGAAAACCATTCACTGGTGCAAGGATGGCAGTTTCGGATGTGCTCGCAAAAAACCAGGAGAAAGATAGTTGTGGCTCATCAGCAACAGAGTGAAAAGCTACATGATGCATAGTGAAACTATCGCACCTAGCACAAACAAAGTTGCGCTCAAGTGTAACAACTTATGTAAACAAACCATTTATTGGAAAACTGAATACGGGATACATAATGTATTACTGATCAAGTCATAGGCTCACTCTCATTTGACAATGAAGCTCTGCAGCCCGAACAGGAATTCGTATTTTGGCAGTGCATTTTTCATTATCCATTATTGAAGCCCATGTGGCGAGTGGTTACTGGTGAGAACATCAGCATACATGTAATAGGTACGGGGCGGCGTCCGGGGAGGTGGAACAAAAGCAAACTACAGGCAAATCCAGGCATGTACAGGGTTATTGAAAGGCAAAGACACTTGAGGTCTAACATTATGGTACAAATGCGGCTGCAGAGAGGATGAGAAACCAAAATACGGGTTAAAATAATTCCTTCGGTTCCAAAGGCACTTGCGAACAAGACTTAAGCACTACACAGTTGTCACTTGCCAGAACACAAGTGACGCAAAGTTCCCTGCTAAACCTGTACGCTTCAAAAGACAAGTTAAAAGACAAGCAGCAAATACTTTGGTCTACGAAAAGGATGGAAGGGATTCATTGGTAACCATCGATCAGCTAGCTGGACAACTGCAACGATTGGATGGTCGACTGTTTACATAATAATAATTGAAAGAACCAGATAATTACAATTTCCAGTTAAATTGCAAAATGAAAATAGTAGGAAGTAAAAATGCTAAAACAAAGCTGGACTTGTCTGCTGCTACTTGATTTCTTTCGTTTAAAATAGACGCGTTAGTGGGCCTTTATTGAGCTACAGTATCTGGATTCGGTTGCTTCGATATAGGACAGTGCTGAACAGAGTTACTGCTTCGTTTTAGTTTCGAGTGCGCTTGTCCTAGCATTTTGTTGCGTTCAGCATCCCGTTCTAGGGCAATGCAATATCTACATTGCGATATACGCTCTCGCGCCCTACAGGGTGGCGTACTAATGTGGTTATTGACAGGTCAGGCGGGGTCGGAATCTGATGGACGGATAGGGTCACTACATAAGCGCGAGTCAAAACAAACTAGTCAGTCCGTAGAGATGTTTGGCTGGGATAATCTCTGTCGTATATGACGTGTTACCAATGCGTGGAGTCATATGTTAATTTCTATTACTTACGTGTTTAGGGTCACACCTTCGGTCTCTGCCTAGCCCAGATAGACGTATCGGTTGGTGAGTCTTGACCTACGTGCGCTACTAGATAAAAGTCCTTACCATCGCGTCCTGTCAATCTCCTCCTTTATTAATAGGGCCCTTGTCTGACTGTTTTATGTGTGAATGCTGCATTTTTGGACTTAACTGTTTAATATGTGCAGTACGTATTGTATCAATTTAAGTCTGTTATTTGCATATTATGTATACAGTTTGTCTGCCTGCATAGGATTGAGTATGCCTCCGTGTTTAGGCGCTCACGTTTGGTATAGGAGCGGTCCAGAACTCTGTCAGTCACGTTTATGCGATTATTCAAACATACCGTTTACATGCTATTTTAGACAAAATGAAGATCAACAAATTTGTCGTTTTCATTGCACACGTCCTGGACAAAACTTCGGAAGAATTACGCCAGGCTTTTCACTTGGCGTGCCAAACTTTTGACGTCCGATGGGACGTCTTGACCCAGGCAGAGAAAGACATTTTTGGAGAGACGTCGAGAATTTAGTTGAAGTTGGCAGGTGTTACTCGCGTTGAGCGTTGGACTGATATAGTTCACATCTGCTATGTCATTTTGCCGGCAGACACTAAGGCAATAAACACTTTAACTTAAACTGATAAGATGAGTGTGCTGTGTTGTTGGCAGCAAATGAAAGATGGAAGTTGAGATGGTACTTGTGAATGAACCGGGCCTTGCATCCAGGGTACGGGCACGGGAACTGTTGATCTTCGCTGTCGGTTATAGTTGGTCTGACAACTGCAGCTTGTTGTTGTCTCGCTTCTTCCAACGAGCGGGCTTTTTCTTTACAGTACATTGTATGGTAGTGAAAGGAGCGCGGGTAGGGGAACACTTTCGAACAGTGTTGGCATACAAAAGTTTTTCTTAGGTTAGTGCGAAATGTTTTGACCGGAGGGGCGTTGTTTGGGTGTTTCTTTCTTAGTTGGGCTACTAAACCAGTCTTAGTGCTGAAAGGCGTCTTACACAGGTCGCAGACAATATTCTTTTCCTTACAACGTTACGGTTACAGCTTCCGGAGGCTTGATGGCGTTTCAGATCGGACTGTCTTCCAAAGGACGATTTACGATCGGGACAGGAGAATCTTTGAGCAGCCATGACAGACAGTTGACTATCAGTCAGTTGTCACCCTTTAGAGATGTCCGGTGTATATATTGTAGAACTTCACTCGTTTTAAAATACAATAAACAAAGAATATACAGATTAGACGAGTGAACTCGTTAAAATACAATAAACAATCAGATTAGACAAGTGAACTCGTTAAAATACAATAAACGATCAGTATACGTACAGACTAGACGAGCAGGTTTTTACACATTTCATCATCACTCCCCTACAAACCAGCCAGCGTCGACCGGGCCGAGCATTTCTATTTGTAAACAGTCTTACAAGTACAACTCGTCGGCTTATGGAACAAGTGATGAAGCAAACATTGCTTGATTTTCTTGTTCGGTCTGCTTTGATTTCAAAGCAGCAATTTGGCTTTCTAGCAGGTCGTTCAACCATTGGTCAGCTCTTGAGCTGCGTCAATGATTGGACGATCTCTGTGGACCAGTGGACACCAGTTGACGTTATCTATCTTGATATTGCTAAAGCATTTGATACTGTAAGTCATCCGAAATTGCTACAAAAGTTGAAAGCTTATGGCATTTGTGGCCAGTTATTGAAATGGCTCAGTGCCTTTCTCAATAACCGTGCCCAAAGGGTCTGTATCAATGGATACAGCTCTGATTGGATTTCAGTCCAATTAGGTGTGCCTCAGGGCTCTGTCTTGGGTCCAGTCCTATTTCTCATATATATATTAACGATCTTCCTGAAGTACTAAAGCACAGCAAAATCAAACTGTTTGCTGATGACTCCAAAATTTATTTTTCCGTCCCTACACTAACTGGCAATAATGTACTTTCAGATGATTTAAATGCGGTGTTCAATTGGGCTAAGACTATGCAATTGAATATTGCATTGCATAAATCTTCAGTCCTACAGCTGTATCATCCCAATCCCAATCTCAACTCAATGCAGACGAACGCCGATTCTTTCCGGACAATCAGGGCGGCGGTGGCATCTCGAATCCAGAGAAATGTTTGGGGTGTCTTTCCCGATGCATAACTTGTTGTGCGATACGTACTTCGCATCGACTCCCTTCTCTTTGTGTGGCCCTTTTTTACCTTTCCCCACCGCGGGCGCCTCGGCTGCTAAGAAGGCCTCTCTCACACAACAGTAGCGGGGGACCGCCTGCTCGAACACCTCGAAGGGAATCGGTGCCCTGCGCTCCTCTTTCAGTCTCTCCTGTACGTACAATGTATTTCAGCAACGTGTGGAGGCTCTGTTTGCCAAGCACGTCTTGGGTGGTCTATCTGACGGCTTTCGTTTTTGGTTCGGCTGACTCCTCCTCAAACGTTTGGGTGAGCGTCTGAACTTGGACGGGAGGTTGAACGAACAGGGGGTTGGGTTGTGGAGGCTGCAACCCCAAGAGGTCGTGGGGTGGTCGGTTTTCGTCATTAAGAAAAAGCAGTTCATCGGGGAGGGCTTTGGTAGCAGTGAGGTGCATTTTGAAAATTTGAAACTAGGTAAAGTTGTCACCTAAAAAACTTTAATGAATTCGGCACTCAGATTACGAGAATGTTGCCCTGGGCGGGCAGGGCAAGTATGCAGCGTTGTTCTGGGCACGGAAGCAGTTTGTCTACCGACAGGAGAGTGTCGTTCAATCCAGCGTCGGTAAAAAGCAAGATTTATGCGCGGTCGGCGGTGGGACAGAGCCGGCTTACAATAGCCTTTGGAGCAAAGGGTGAGACGGTTTGAACGAAAACACATGTACTGAACAAAAAGCATGCCGCTAAACATTACTAGGTATGCAAAGGCACGCTGCCAGTATTTGAACGGAAGAATCATAGCGTTGCGTGACCGGCGGATGCACATAACCGGATATGGACTGTGGTTGCCTTCATCTTCGCACTGACACCATTGTCTGTGAGTTCTTCAATGTAGTCGTGATTTGCTTCTTTGTTATGCATTTATTCACCTGATTAGTTTTGTTCTTTTGTCTTGTCGCTTCTTGTGTGTCTTTGAGCATTTGTGTAAAAATATATAAACAAAAAAATAAACAAATTTAGGTGAGTTATTTTATCATATTTCACTTATTAAGTTGACTATTCACTTATTATTTCCTTGATTTCGGTGTGCTTTTGTATTGCTGTCTCCCTCAATTACGTCACATATTACCTTGTAGTATATGTATTTCGTCCTTGTTCTGTCCTGATGTTTTTCTTGTTGATGTAATTAGTCCTGTTTTGTCCATCCTGTCTAGGTCTTTTGTCTTTTATACAGTTGTCACTGAGTATCTACCATTCTGTTCTTCTTGTTTTGTTATTTTGAGTAGTTTTTTTGGTACGATCTGTGTTTTGTTTGGCGTTCCTGCGTGGACGTCCATGTATGTATTGTTATTTGCTTGTGTTGTTTTTTCTGTTATTCTGATCGCATATATCATTACTTTTATGCGTTCATTTAGTTGGCTCTTTACTTCGCATTTTACCCTCTTACTTGACTGTGTCTCCTATATTCCCATACTAGATCATATTCTGCATACTTTAGTTTTGTCCGTATTTCCCCACCAGTTTTCTATATTCATTTCTATATTCATGCATTCCACCTATCTTCCTTATATCGCTTATGCAGCAGTCCTTCTGCTTATACAATGTAGTATCTTCATTATATCTGTAGTTTTGTCATACTATTTTTACGGCTCTGTGGACGCGCCAGTTGGTGGGATGTTCTGTATGGTTGGAATGTTGATGATGGTTTGGTTGGTTGTTATGCTATGCGGGGCGCATTAGCTTGAAATGGTGGGATGTTGCAATTGAGTTGGTTTGTGTCGTGTGAGTTTTAGAGTGTCAGGAATTGGGGTGATTAGTGTGATGTTTTGGCTAGAGGTCGGTACAGCAGATGTTGTGTGTTTTGGTGATGGAGCGATTAGATTAAGGTGCTGTGTGAAGGAATGTGTGAAGGTCGGAGTCTTACGAAGTAAACGGGTAGCTCGGCGGTCGTGTCAAGTTGGTGCGCAACAATTTCTTGTTTATCTAGACTCTTAAGAATCAAGCTGCTGCTATAACATTTGGCCACCTGGTGGAGAATATCTAGAGCGTCGGCTTCCAACATAATGTCAGTTTTGTCCGGAAATGATTCTTTCAAAATTTCGGCCACTAGTTTACTAAACTCTTCTTCTTCACTCATTCGTTTCTTCGGTGTCGCTTGTTTTGTTCTTACCATGTCTGTACTGCAAATAAAATATTGAGTTTGTGCGCAAAAATTCGCCACATTAGTTTCGAAGAAAAGACTTCACTCAAAATATACAAGTTTTAGTTTCAACTTTTGCTCAACAGATGGAGGTTTAATCGTAATGCGGCCGTTTCATGGTTTCAACTTTTGCACAACAGGTGGCAGTATAATCGCATACAATACTTAAAGGAAAAAATCTTTCGGAATTTACCAGTCCCATTGACTCGAGAAAAGTTCAAGAAAAGTTCGAATTGACTCAAGAAGAAGTTTACTGTACTAGAAAATGAAATTCTTTGAGATTAGGTAAACAATAATTGTTGGTTGATATCTATTTGTTTTGAATTTTGCCTTTTAGAATCGTGTTGGCAGTGGTGTTTTTTCAATATTTTTTTATGAATAATTTCGCCACCGAGATCGCCAAAAATCATTTGGCTAAAATCCGTACCGGACCTCGCTCTGCAAAGGAAGAAGATAACGGCGCCGTTCCTATGAGCATCATAATAGGAACAAACCTGTGTCTCTTGGAACAGCTGACTTTTGAAATTTTAAAAATCTACGTGAGGTAATTAAGACCATTATTTTACAAATGTACACCAGCTTTATTTTCTAGAGTGATGTGCTTCGAACCGAATCAGCCGTTCGGCATAATGCTGGCATTCGGCCCAGCCTCCTTGGATGGATTGAGAGAGGATATGGCCCGGAGAGCTGAACGCATGTTTTGTATATTGATTTTTTGGTGTTTGTACATATTTATGTTTTGGGAGACTTCCGAGTGCTCTATCGCTTACGCGATTGCCGGAAGCCTTGTTTTATATCGTTTTTATCTCTTTTTGGTGATATGGCTCACCTCAGCCGAGCAGCCTGTCTGCTGGCTCGAATGTATCCCGAGACCTCCAAAAATAGCGAGTGGGCCGACTTTTTCTTGAGCATGGCCATGCGGGCTAGGCTGGGCCCGCTGCCGAAGGACCGTTACCTAACTACTGATGCCGAAGAAGTCACTGAATGGCCATCTGGCTACACCGAACTCGACGAACAGCATTTTAATAGATAGTAAATGATTTTCTAGAGTTGTAATTTTTGCGTACTGTTTGTATTTTAGTCTGAATCCGCAAAGCCCCATTGTTGTTGAGGAGCCTGATGAGCCAGGTACCACTGTGTTAACCGCAATTTTCAATGAAGTTTCTAAAAGTGTTTTGTAGGGCCGAGCAACCAACACCCTAACCCTGGCCCAGCGACACCAGCAGAAAGAGCAGCTGGAGCTCGGCCAAAAGTCTTTCAGGAGCCGACTGGTACAATTATTTCATTACAGTGGTTTATACATATGTAGGTTTTGCAGCAAGTTCTGGAATTACCCATCCACCCGCACGCCGCGAAGATCCGGTCCGCGTGCAACAACGCGAACAAGAAGAACAAGGTAACTTTACTTTATTTTGCTCTGTTTCTTACTCTTCTTACTATTTTAGACCGGATCTTCGCGGAGAGAATACATCGTCTCGAATATGAGGCGGCTTATTTAAAATCAGGTTAGAATTGTACAAAAAATTCGCTTCGAAGTGTTGAATAGCTTTATTTTTATTGCAGACGAAGCAAGGCGCCAATTGGAGGCGTTGGGATTTGAGGACCAATTCTAATTCGGATCAGACGTTGTTTATATCAGTCACGGTCAGTGGTGTATCCAGGGGGTGTAGGAAGAGAAAGTCTGTCAAAAATAAGCGAAACTAATGAATTATGTATCAAAACTGTCTATTTTGTGCTCAGAATGCCCTTAAAATGCGTTTTGAAGGCTGAATTTTCAAAATTTTTCTGCCCTGGTCGGGCACAAGCCCAAACCTGCATTTATTAGAAAACTGACCGTCACTAAAACAAACATCTTAGCTTATGTGTTAAGCAGGTGTTAATACCTGGCTGTATGCCTGAATCGCTGCAACATTAATTGATTACGATTTCGCGCGCTGTCCTCTGCTTAAGCCCAGCACCGACCGTCGCATAGTATTTGGAGGTTTCTTATTGTTATTGTTGATTGTTGTGCTCAAATCTGTCTTTGGAAAGGTTGTTGCCTCGCCTTTAAAGTTATGAGTTTGCTTTTGGTTGGATTTTCATGAAAATAAGCTTGTTGCGGACGCAGTTTTGTTGTGATTTACAGCTTTACTTTAGTCGACGGAGGCAGAGCAGCAGAGCCACTTTAGCCGACGGAGGTAGAGTAGCTGAGGTAGTAACTTTTTAGCTGGCGGTGGCACAGCAGCCGTGAATTATTTTAGCCGACGGAGGTAGAGCAGCTGAGGTAGTAACTTTTTAGCTGGCGGAGCCAGCTGTGCCAAGAGCTATTTTAGTCGACGAAGGCAGAGGTAGTAACTTTTTAGCTGGCGGTGGCACAGCAGTCGTGAACTATTTTAGTCGATGGATGTAGAGCAGCTGAGGCGTTTTAGCTGGCAGAGGCAGAGCAGCTGTGAACTATTTTAGTCTACGAAAGCAGAGCAGCTGAGGCGTTTTAGCTGGCAGAGGCAGAGCAGCTGTGAACTATTTTAGTCTACGAAAGCAGAGCAGCTGAGACGTTTTAGCTGGCGGAGGCAGAGCAGCTGTGCTATGAACTATTTTAGTCGACGAAAGCAGAGCAGCTGAGACGTTTTAGCTGGCGGAGGCAGAGCAGCTGTGCTATGAACTATTTTAGTTGACGAAAGCAGAGCAGCTGAGGCGTTTTAGCTGGCAGAGGCAGAGCAGCTGTGAACTATTTTAGTCTACGAAAGCAGAGCAGCTGAGGCGTTTTAGCTGGCAGAGGCAGAGCAGCTGTGAACTATTTTAGTCTACGAAAGCAGAGCAGCTGAGACGTTTTAGCTGGCGGAGGCAGAGCAGCTGTGCTATGAACTATTTTAGTCGACGAAAGCAGAGCAGCTGAGACGTTTTAGCTGGCGGAGGCAGAGCAGCTGTGCTATGAACTATTTTAGTCGACGAAAGCAGAGCAGCTGAGGCGTTTTAGCTGGCAGAGGCAGAGCAGCTGTGAACTATTTTAGTCTACGAAAGCAGAGCAGCTGAGGCGTTTTAGCTGGCAGAGGCAGAGCAGCTGTGAACTATTTTAGTCTACGAAAGCAGAGCAGCTGAGACGTTTTAGCTGGCAGAGGCAGAGCAGCTGTGCTATGAACTATTTTAGTCGACGAAAGCAGAGCAGCTGAGACGTTTTAGCTGGCGGAGGCAGAGCAGCTGTGCTATGAACTATTTTAGTCGACGAAAGCAGAGCAGCTGAGACGTTTTAGCTGGCAGAGGCAGAGCAGCTGTGAACTATTTTAGTCTACGAAAGCAGAGCAGCTGAGGCGTTTTAGCTGGCAGAGGCAGAGCAGCTGTGAACTATTTTAGTCTACGAAAGCAGAGCAGCTGAGACGTTTTAGCTGGCGGAGGCAGAGCAGCTGTGCTATGAACTATTTTAGTCGACGAAAGCAGAGCAGCTGAGACGTTTTAGCTGGCGGAGGCAGAGCAGCTGTGCTATGAACTATTTTAGTCGACGAAAGCAGAGCAGCTGAGGCGTTTTAGCTGGCAGAGGCAGAGCAGCTGTGAACTATTTTAGTCTACGAAAGCAGAGCAGCTGAGGCGTTTTAGCTGGCAGAGGCAGAGCAGCTGTGAACTATTTTAGTCTACGAAAGCAGAGCAGCTGAGACGTTTTAGCTGGCGGAGGCAGAGCAGCTGTGCTATGAACTATTTTAGTCGACGAAAGCAGAGCAGCTGAGACGTTTTAGCTGGCGGAGGCAGAGCAGCTGTGCTATGAACTATTTTAGTCTACGAAAGCAGAGCAGCTGAGGCGTTTTAGCTGGCAGAGGCAGAGCAGCTGTGAACTATTTTAGTCTACGAAAGCAGAGCAGCTGAGACGTTTTAGCTGGCAGAGGCAGAGCAGCTGTGCTATGAACTATTTTAGTTGACGAAAGCAGAGCAGCTGAGACGTTTTAGCTGGTGGAGGCAGAGCAGCTGTGCTATGAACTATTTTAGTCGATGAAAGCAGAGCAGCTGAGACGTTTTAGCTGGCAGAGGCAGAGCAGCTGTGAACTATTTTAGTCTACGAAAGCAGAGCAGCTGAGGCGTTTTAGCTGGCAGAGGCAGAGCAGCTGTGAACTATTTTAGTCTACGAAAGCAGAGCAGCTGAGACGTTTTAGCTGGCGGAGGCAGAGCAGCTGTGCTATGAACTATTTTAGTGGACGAAAGCAGAGCAGCTGAGACGTTTTAGCTGGCGGAGGCAGAGCAGCTGTGCTATGAACTATTTTAGTGGACGAAAGCAGAGCAGCTGAGACGTTTTAGCTGGCGGAGGCAGAGCAGCTGTGCTATGAACTATTTTAGTGGACGAAAGCAGAGCAGCTGAGACGTTTTTAGCTGGCGGAGGCAGAGCAGCTGTGCTATGAACTATTTTAGTGGACGAAAGCAGAGCAGCTGAGACGTTTTTAGCTGGCGGAGGCAGAGCAGCTGTGCTATGAACTATTTTAGTGGACGAAAGCAGAGCAGCTGAGACGTTTTAGCTGGCGGAGGCAGAGCAGCTGTGCTATGAACTATTTTAGTGGACGAAAGCAGAGCAGCTGAGACGTTTTAGCTGGCGGAGGCAGAGCAGCTGTGCTATGAACTATTTTAGTGGACGAAAGCAGAGCAGCTGAGACGTTTTAGCTGGCGGAGGCAGAGCAGCTGTGCTATGAACTATTTTAGTGGACGAAAGCAGAGCAGCTGAGACGTTTTAGCTGGCGGAGGCAGAGCAGCTGTGCTATGAACTATTTTAGTGGACGAAAGCAGAGCAGCTGAGACGTTTTAGCTGGCGGAGGCAGAGCAGCTGTGCTATGAACTATTTTAGTGGACGAAAGCAGAGCAGCTGAGACGTTTTAGCTGGCGGAGGCAGAGCAGCTGTGCTATGAACTATTTTAGTGGACGAAAGCAGAGCAGCTGAGACGTTTTAGCTGGCGGAGGCAGAGCAGCTGTGCTATGAACTATTTTAGTGGACGAAAGCAGAGCAGCTGAGACGTTTTAGCTGGCGGAGGCAGAGCAGCTGTGCTATGAACTATTTTAGTGGACGAAAGCAGAGCAGCTGAGACGTTTTAGCTGGCGGAGGCAGAGCAGCTGTGCTATGAACTATTTTAGTGGACGAAAGCAGAGCAGCTGAGACGTTTTAGCTGGCGGAGGCAGAGCAGCTGTGCTATGAACTATTTTAGTGGACGAAAGCAGAGCAGCTGAGACGTTTTAGCTGGCGGAGGCAGAGCAGCTGTGCTATGAACTATTTTAGTGGACGAAAGCAGAGCAGCTGAGACGTTTTTAGCTGGCGGAGGCAGAGCAGCTGTGCTATGAACTATTTTAGTGGACGAAAGCAGAGCAGCTGAGACGTTTTTAGCTGGCGGAGGCAGAGCAGCTGTGCTATGAACTATTTTAGTGGACGAAAGCAGAGCAGCTGAGACGTTTTAGCTGGCGGAGGCAGAGCAGCTGTGCTATGAACTATTTTAGTGGACGAAAGCAGAGCAGCTGAGACGTTTTAGCTGGCGGAGGCAGAGCAGCTGTGCTATGAACTATTTTAGTGGACGAAAGCAGAGCAGCTGAGACGTTTTAGCTGGCGGAGGCAGAGCAGCTGTGCTATGAACTATTTTAGTGGACGAAAGCAGAGCAGCTGAGACGTTTTAGCTGGCGGAGGCAGAGCAGCTGTGCTATGAACTATTTTAGTGGACGAAAGCAGAGCAGCTGAGACGTTTTAGCTGGCGGAGGCAGAGCAGCTGTGCTATGAACTATTTTAGTGGACGAAAGCAGAGCAGCTGAGACGTTTTAGCTGGCGGAGGCAGAGCAGCTGTGCTATGAACTATTTTAGTGGACGAAAGCAGAGCAGCTGAGACGTTTTAGCTGGCGGAGGCAGAGCAGCTGTGCTATGAACTATTTTAGTGGACGAAAGCAGAGCAGCTGAGACGTTTTAGCTGGCGGAGGCAGAGCAGCTGTGCTATGAACTATTTTAGTGGACGAAAGCAGAGCAGCTGAGACGTTTTAGCTGGCGGAGGCAGAGCAGCTGTGCTATGAACTATTTTAGTGGACGAAAGCAGAGCAGCTGAGACGTTTTAGCTGGCGGAGGCAGAGCAGCTGTGCTATGAACTATTTTAGTGGACGAAAGCAGAGCAGCTGAGACGTTTTAGCTGGCGGAGGCAGAGCAGCTGTGCTATGAACTATTTTAGTGGACGAAAGCAGAGCAGCTGAGACGTTTTAGCTGGCGGAGGCAGAGCAGCTGTGCTATGAACTATTTTAGTGGACGAAAGCAGAGCAGCTGAGACGTTTTAGCTGGTGGAGGCAGAGCAGCTGTGCTATGAACTATTTTAGTGGACGAAAGCAGAGCAGCTGAGACGTTTTAGCTGGCGGAGGCAGAGCAGCTGTGCTATGAACTATTTTAGTGGACGAAAGCAGAGCAGCTGAGACGTTTTAGCTGGCGGAGGCAGAGCAGCTGTGCTATGAACTATTTTAGTGGACGAAAGCAGAGCAGCTGAGACGTTTTAACTGGCGGAGGCAGAGCAGCTGTGCTATGAACTATTTTAGTGGACGAAAGCAGAGCAGCTGAGACGTTTTAGCTGGCGGACGCAAAACAGCTATGACATTTTAGCCGACGGCGAGCAACTGTGGCTATGAAAGCGGTAGCTGCTTTGTAGTTCTCAGACATTAATTCGTTGGCTGTCCGCATCATAGAGTTTCCGCCCGCATCATAAAGTTGCCGCCCGCATCACAGACTCGTATACCAAGCTGGGTTATACGGTAGCATCTGGTTGGCATTTTATGCAGTTATTTGACACAGAAATTTTTAGACAGTACACCACTGTCAAGAAATTTTTTGAGTTTTGTGAATGTAAAAGTCTTACCTTCGGTCGGTTCAAGTACGTTCAGGAAGAGCCGTCCGCACAACCGCACAATTGCAACAAACAAGCTGAAAAGACGCAGACGGAGTGCTTAAATAAGTTTCGGTCACGTGATTTATGTAAATCACGTAAATCACGTGAGAAACTTCGCCTACATAAGCCGCGCTCTGAGCGCTCCAGCTCATTGTGTTCCATCGGCTGCTAGAAACTCTGAAATGGCCTTCTGTAGTTACTCGAACGTATCAACCAAGAGCTACTCTGAATTTACTGAATAAAAGATACAATATGAATGAATACACACTCTCACTATAGCTAAACTGAATTTTATTTCAGAGTAGATAAATTTTACAGTTGATCAGAAGTTTCGTTGGAGGCGTCTAGAGAAGAGGTTATTCAGCAGCTCAAGACCCTACACCAGGCCGGGCTCACCTTTGATGAAGCACTCACTAAGTTGTCGAACCAGAATGTGCAGACGTTGCCACCCAGTCGTAAGGATAGGGCACCCACGCACCCTACTGGCTGGACAATATGTTGCCCAGTTGGTGTGTCTACCTGTCACACGACCTTACCTACTCCCAGTGCAGGAATTGCAGGCGACTCAACGTGGTACCCATGGTTTCGGTTCTACTGGACTCTAAGAAAATGAAAGCGCTTCACTTGGATTGACTTAACTTAATTTTGCTTATGATTACACCACTTGCATTGCACTGCACCAGTTGTTTGTATACTGTATATTTGCACTTGCACCCCTTTGATTATTGCTTCGTTTATAATTTATCGCGTTTAGGCAAAATTATTGCTGCAGTATGACTGAATGAATAATATAGCCAGTTGAGCAATGTCCCAGTGGCCATATTAAAGAAGCATGAATGTACTTGCCTGCTTGCCTAGAACAGTGCCCGGAAGCAACCATATTTATTTTGGCAAAAGCGCAAAGCGAGAGGTTAATGAGAGGGAGTCCTGGAAAACACTCGACGCCATTTTGTGCATAGGTCTGAAAATTGGAATTATGTTCCAAAGTTTGGGCAACTCCAAAGACAACACCGGCAACTACATTTCGCTGTACGATTTTAAACACTCTCACTGTCTGCTGGTGTTCGATCTAAGCCCGGATGAACAAGACGGACTTCACTGGCAGCTCATACGCGAAGGAAGCACTTCGGTGGAGATACAGTTTGGTGAAAACATACCGGCCGGAGGCATCGAAATGATTTGTTACACCGAATTCGATAATATGCTGAGTATTGACCGTCAATGTACCGTTTATTTCGATTACACTGTGTAAGTCAATATAAATCTTTGTCAATAGCCCAAAACAGACTGCCTACTGCTGCACGAAACTCCTTCTTCCACACCTCATCCGTCCCAAGCAGATAGAAATTGTCTTTTTGCAAGAACTGGAACGCATCTTTGTCTGTGACGCTGCTGCCCGGCTCCAGCTCGTAAATGGAATCCCAGAAACTGCGACAAATGCGCCATTTAGCTTCGTTATTGATTAGAGCTGCGGCTCTGTCTCCGTAATCGGCGATTGCTTTCTCCAGACTAGTGTACTCGGTACACGTGTGGGGTTTGTCTTCCGGTCCTGCACAGTCTGAGTTGCAGCCACAACACCGATTTTGAATAATCCATTTAAGTTTCTTTTTCAATTCGTCCAAGTAGGCCGTTGTGAAAATGGAACGCAATATATATTCCTTTTCATCCTCACTTTGCCATGTCTTTAGAGAAAGCAGCAGGGAACTGCCGAGAAACATTTATGTAAAGTCTCTGGCAATCTGGTCAACAATAAACTGTATGTCAATTAGCTCGGCATTTATACTAAATCTCTTGTTCACAAAATTCAAAACTAAACTGTCATTCTTTACAAAGTCTGAACTGAATTGGTCGATAATAGTTTTTAGAGGAACGCCTCTGCACCGAAAATACAGAAACAGTACTGCGCGCAAACCGAAGTAAGTGGAGTTTGCAATTGTTTCACGTTGTACTGCTATTCCAAACAGTTCTGGTTCAGGTAAGACTTGAGAATCGTTTGTCTGCCGTACGAATCGAAGTAATCTCCGAAGCCTTCAGGGTCTATGTAGAGCGCAACCCAATGTTTTCCGGGTTTGGTTTTGGGGTCTGTGTTAATTACAAAAGCCGCAGGATGGGGTGGACTTTTCGGCAGGCAGTCGGAAGGGAAGACACCGCAGAAGATTGGAGCTATTTTCGGGTCGCTTTTGCAAACAGATGCGATTTTCTTAGTATTCATTTATTGTCAAACTATCACAGTAAAACCAGCAGAGTCCCAGCTCACACAACATCCACAGCTCACAAACCAGATCTCAGCAGAGACAGCAGACAACTCACAAGACAGAGCTCAGCTCAGCAAAGACAGTCCGTACAAGTCATAAGGAGCTCAGCTCGGTAGAGACAGTCAGTAACCGAACGGCACCGTTTCGCCAGTTGGCAAAACGGCGCGTTTGTCGTACACAACAGAATACGTCATCTCTTTGGTCTTAGTCACGATCTTCCTGCCCTGGGTGCGCTCGATTCGTTGAATCACCACGTCCACGGTCTCCTTGGCCCCGGACTGGATGAACAGCAGCACCAGCTTCCTCAGCGTTTTGAAGTTTGGCAATAAACTTCTAAAAGTGTCTCTACCTTGGTCTTTTGTCTACTGGACCCTTTTCCCTACCTCTATTAGAGAAGAATTGGGTGACGTTGACCGCTGCTATATGTGACTAAAAAAACGCGATGGTTTGCCGGTCTCGACTTGGTTGGGTCGGCCTCCTTTGGATTGTAGGTTACCTCAACGTTCGTAATTATTAGCCGCGTCGACTCACAGAACAATCCACCCAATAAATTGTGATTAGAGCCTCGATTAGAAACTGGTTCCCGTCCAGCCACAGCGCCGTCCGTCCGTCTGCTCCTATTAGCCTCTCTCTCCTCTACCTTGTCTCTACAGCAGCTCTCCTTTTCTTTTTACTTTTCTTCTTTCTCTACTTTTACTTCTTTCATTACAGAACAGAAAAACGCAAACTCAAGAATCTTAACGTTGTTATAAGAAACCAAAAATCATCTCTACTTTGAATAAGGAACAAGCTTGGCGCCAACTTCAAATCCCAATTTGACAATATGTTCTACTTGGAAGCGGTAAACTCGAAAACCAAACAGTTGACTGAGTATTTCTTGGAGGCGGAAGGCGAGAGAACTACCCCAGTCGGCAGGTTGTTTAACCATGACAGAGTGGCCCCTTCAGTCAAGCCGGTTGTTATTTTGTGGCGGTTGAGAGGCGACGCTGGCTGCGGGTCGCAAACTTGAGAGGCAGACTGTTTTATTTCAGAAGCGGCGGGTTTATATACAGGCAAACTAGAACGGCAGGTGCAGTCAACCTAATTCAAAGTGGGCCAAAAAGGATATGACTGGACGGCCTAGGGGTGAAAACACACACAAAGTATACCTCCTACGTAAATCAAAATACACACAGAAAACGGGTTAAATCGTTTTAGAAGATGGATAGGTGGCAGGTTGATGGATGAAAGTAGTCCTCGGTGTGACAGTTGAAAGGTCGGCCGATCTAGTCAAAGATAGTCGGCACCTTTTAAAACATTACACAAAGACAGGTGACTAAGGAGATAATTGGCTTGGTACCTACGTAAAACGGCTACTAACAGGTAAAGAATGCAGTTACGAAATTGCCTATACATCTGAGATCATTCGAACTTCCAATGCTGCAAAATAATTCCTAATTCCGTCACACCTCCGTCCTATAAAAAAGTGACGTCCCGGCACTTGCATGCAGTTAGTTATAAGCAAAGCTACAATGATTGGCGACTTAATCAGGAGGCGTGAGGAAAAAAAAAAAAACATAAATGACATTCGAGTACATCCTAAGAAAAATACAGTGAAAGGTAAGATAATAGGTTCGACAAATATAAGGTAAGGGGCCGTTCATAAACGACGTCGTTCCAGAGGGGGGGAGGGGGGGTCGGCTGAAATGCGACGATAGACGACGCACCAGGAGGGGGAGGGGGTTAGCAAAAAACGACGTCGCTTTTTTTCGGAATTTTAGGGTACTTCAATTACATTATTTTCGATTTATGCACATTCTATCAAACGTTTCTCCATACAGAAAAGCTTCCCAGAGCGGTTGTAGGGATTTATTCTATTGATTGTGCAGTATGGTAACAAGAAAACGTCACAGTACTCTATGTACTGCCGTTTTATTGGGGGGGGGGGGGTAAACCGAAAACGACGTCGCCGTAGGGGGGGGGTCCCCAAGAAACGACGCAAGGCGATTTTGGGGGGAGGGGGGGTCCGAAAAATCGGGATTTTGGAACGACGTCGTTTATGAACGGCCCCTAAGCGAGTACAAGAGAAAAATCAGTGTATGCCTGATCAATGGTTAGATACGATTATAATGATTATCTGGTCTACCTAGGTTATCAATGCTGAGCGTCTCACAAGGCGGCTGAATGGTCGGTTGATCCAAAGGCTTGCGCACCACGAGCGGACAGCGTGAGTTCAGTGGTCAAAGTCATGACCGGCGATGAACAGTTGGGTTTCCTCAGTGAGGTTGATCAACATTACCTTCACAGATTCACGATAGTCAGGGTCGATGATTGAGCCGATAACATGGATTCCATGGAGGGCAATAGAAGATCGATCTGCTACCTGTCCATAGCAGTTGGGTGGAAGTTGGAAAGCAATGCCAGTGTCAATAACAACAACATTTCGGGGAGTAAGGGTTACATTGTGAGGCGTTGGTAAATCAATACCTGCTGAGTTAGCTGTGCCATAACGAGGGGTCATTCGTCTGATCGTGCTGTAGGGGTGAGTATAATACAAGACAGAGGATTCAGGGGATTCCGTGGTTGGGACAACAGGGGACACGGACTGAACAAAGATAGTTTGGGTAGATCGAGTCATAGACACACAGTCGGTTTGCAGGGCAACATCCCTGGTAGGTGGTACAGTGGTAGTTGGCTGAGATCGTTGAACACGCTGAAGAAGGTTTATATAGTCAAGAGGTTCAGGAAATAAAGGCATAGAAGGGGTAGGGTCACAGGTTTCAAACTGGGGTTCAGGATCCGTGTTGTGCTTTGAGGCATTTCGCTTGAAAATCGTGTTGGATTGGAGTTCATCCATGAGAGTTGGCGTTTGTGTTGCTGGTTGCTCATTTCTGCTGCGTCTCGGTAATGTAGCGGCGATTTGTGGGTAGGAAATTGTGGTGATAGAGGTTGATGATCTGGGTCGTTCGTTGAAGGAATGTTCTGGATCGAAGGAGATGCTGAACTCAGTTAGAGGAACAGGATCATCTAACTGAGGTGTATGGGTAAGATGCTCAATGGCTGGGGGAGTAGTAACAGTAGTGGGCCTCTGGTGAGTGCTCAGGGATCGAACAAAAGCATTGCGTTCACTGGATTTCCTTCCAAACTGAAATTTCTTCTTATCTAGAAAAATGGGTGCAACAATAACAGAGTTAGCTTGTGACGCACGTGAACGTAAATTGTAAGTATGTGACATAGAGTTAGTGGCAGAATCAGAGGAACAAGTATCATTAGAAAAGTTTGGGGACTCTGATTCGGCAGAGCGAGCTATTTCACCTGAACTAGCTGGCTCTGTATCTGAAGGAGTGAAATCAGGTGTATAGAGTGATGGGCAAAGCTTCAGGTCGTTGAGGTTGACCTTGATAGCTTTGGTGGCTGAAATCTGAATCTCGGCATTAGTATCAGTTACCATATTTACTCGGTAGGGTCCAATCCAGTGATCTTTGTCTAATTTCTTGGTTCTACCTGGGCTGATTACAGGGTGTCTTCTTCGGACTAAGTCTCCAACTTGAATTTGACTCTTTCGAGCTGATTTGTCATAGTTGCGGGCTTGTCGAGCTTGAGCTTCTTCTAAGTGTTTCCTTGCTGAGGTCCAGGCATCTTGCAGGTGAAACTTGAGGTTTGTAGTGTAATCGACCACATCTACATACAGTCGATTTGGCGTTTTCCAGACAGTGTCCAATGGAATGTTGGCATGGCGACCAAACATTAGGTAGAAGGGTGTTTCTTTTGTGGACTCTTGTATGCTAGTTCTGAAGGCAAATAGACAGAGGGGGAGAAATCGGTCCCAATCGCGTTGGTTCCTTTCCACATACATGGATAGCATTTGACAGAGGGTGGCATTGAATCGTTCCACTAATCCATCGGTTTGAGGGTGATAAGGGCTTGTGTTGACTTTACGAATAGCAAATAGTTGACATACTTCTGCTACCAATTTGGATAAGAAGTTGCTTCCTTGATCACTAAGCAATCGAGTTGGGGCTCCATATCTGGCGATGATTTCATTGACAAATACTACGGCAAATGTTTCGGCCTTGGCATCAGGCAGGGCAAAAGCTTCAGGGTATCTAGTGAGATAATCTGTGACGACCACTATGTACACATTACCATCATATGTCTGGGGAAGTGGTCCAAGAAAATCAACGGCTACTACATCCATGGCTCCTCCAACAGGAATTGATTGAAGTGGTGATTTAGGGTCCTTGGCAGGGCTTTTCCTGGCTTGACAGTCTGGACATGCTTTGCAGTATGCAGCTACGTCAGTGTTGAGTCCTGGCCAATAGTATCGTTGCTTGACTTTGGAAAGGGTTTTGGTTCGTCCTAAGTGTCCTCCAGTTAAAGAATCTTTGTGCATCATGGTTAACACAGAGTGCTGTAGTTGTCTTGGAATAACTAGCTGAGTGGCTTCCTGTGATCGGGTAGAGAGACCGGCATAATAGAGGGTTCCATCAATGAGCTTGTAGTCCATGGCTTCTCGCTGAATTCGTCTTGCTTCTGGAATATCTGCTGGTAGTGCTGAGTCTCCCTGGCTTAGGTATTCGATGATGGATCGTAAAGTTGGGTCGTTATGCTGTGCTTCTGCAGGATCACAATCCAGAAGTGATACTGGGGCGATACTGTCTGTTACAGTTGCTGCGAGTGTAAAGTGCTGAGTAGTGGGATGAAAGGTGACTGAGTATACAGGCAAAGCTTCTTCTTCTAATTCTTCAATGCTGAGTTGCTTAACTTGTTGAGGGGAAATTCTGGATAGGCTGTCTGCATTGCCATTTTGTTTTCCTGGTCGGTACTCAATTTCCATATCGAATTCCTGTAAGAACATAGCCCATCTGGATAGCAAACCAGAGCTATCCTTGGCCTTCAGAAGCCATTGTAAAGGGGCATGGTCAACAACTGCAGTGAACTTCTTGCCATATAGGTAGGGTCGGAAATGTCTGACTGCCCAAACTAATGCTAGAGCTTCCTTGCGAATAGTTTCATACTTCAATTCAGAGTCCTTAAATCCACGACTGGCATAAGCGATAGGGCGTATTTCGTTAGTATTGGGGTCACATTGGCTTAGTACAGCACCAATTCCTGTACCACTGGCATCTGTATACAAGATGAAGTTGAGGTTGAAGTTAGGAAAGGCTAAGACTTCTGTGCTGGCTAATTTTTCTTTGAGATTGTAGAAGGCTTCTTCAGCTTCTGGGGTCAAACAAAAGATTGGTTGAGTCTCCATGTTGCGTAGCAGATCATTAAGAGGTTTGGCAATGTGGGCGTACAAATGGATGAATCTGCGGTAATATCCAGCAAGTCCAAGAAATGAACGGAGTTGTGTGTGATTGGCAGGGATGGGAAAAGCTTGAATGGCTTCAATTTTAGCAGGGTCAGGTCGCACTCCTTTTCTATCGACTATATGACCAAGAAAGGGTACTTCTGGGCGGCAGAAAAGACATTTCTTCAATTTGAGCTTCAGGTTAGCTTGATGAAGTCGGTTGAATACTTCTTGAAGGTGGCTGAGATGAGATTCGAAGTCTTGGCTGTAGACAAGCAAATCGTCGATGTAGAGTACTACTGATTGCCATTGAATTCCACTCATTATCACTTCTAGGCATCGTTGGAAGTAAGGGGGTCCATTGGTCAATCCAAAGGGCATGACCAAAAATTCATATGTTCCATGTACAGTAGTAAAAGCTGTTTTCTGGACGTCGTCCTCATGCACTTCTAGTTGCCAATATCCAGAGATAAGGTCTAGAGAGCTGAAATATTTGGCTCCATTGAGGGAATCAAGAACTTCATCAATTCTGGGTAGGTTGTACACGTCTTTCTTTGTGATGGCATTCAGGGCTCGATAATCAACACAGAATCGTAGGGATCCATCTTTTTTCTGTACCAAAACAACAGGGCTTGCCCACGGTCCAACTGAGGGGCGAATCACTCCAATGTCAAGCATCTTGTCTATATGTTGTTTCTGAATGGCTCGTTGGGTGTAGGGCACTCTGTAGGGTCGCTTATGGACTGGTGGGTGTCCTTGGGTATCAATCCGGACTTTCACAATGGGACATCGACCAAGATCAGCTTCATCTTTGGCGAAAATGTAGCCATAGGACAGCAGTAGGTCAGTCAAACGCTTGCGTTGACTGGCATCCAGGTCGGCTTTTTCCAGGTTTAGTTGACTGAGAACATGAGGGTAGTTGCTTTGAGATGGACTTAATGAACAGTGTGCTTCTTCCTCTTCTTCTTCTGCTTTGTGGATATTGCTACTGGGGGGTTCACTGGCAGGTAGAACTGCACAAACTCGGGAGAAAGGTTCTGCATTTCCTAACTTCATTCCTTTGTAGAGACGTACAGGTGTCTGGTAAGGATTGAGAAGTCGGAGGTGTACAAATTCTCGTCCTGCAGGTAGTAAAACTCTGGCGGCAATCAAATTGTTTCGTCCTAACAATGCTGGGTCTGGGTCAAAGATAAGTTCAGGGTGATCGGGTCCTCCAATGATTCGGGCTGTTATGACTACTTCAGATCGGGCTGGTATCCATTTGTCATGGGTCAACTGTAAGTTCCAACGTTCCTGGTGTTGCTGTGCATCCTTGGTGAACCTTCCAAGGG
>JASANB010003883.1:0-24696 GCA_030248155.1 Sabatieria punctata
AGAAAGCATTGTAAACGCTTAGGCAGTGGGCTAGAGCGATAACACAGGTAGTCAGAGCGGCCAGTAAAAGCCGCCGCACGCCAGCCGGCCAGCACACATAGTTAATGGTTAATGGTACCACTACCCTCGGCATCGGTACCATATATGGTACCGGCACCTTATAATATGCTGTCGGTACCATAAACGGCGTTAAGTGCCTGACTGTATTAAGCTGACTTTCTCTCGAAATACATGGTAATAATTTTTTAGGCTTACAAAACCTTAAAATGCGTCCGGTAAAATTGACAGTTTCAACCAAAAATTAGGTTTCTCTTGTTTTTGACCGGTTTCTTTTTACGTCCTCCACCCTGCACTCCCTGGGTACGCTACACTGGTCCTGCACCGTGTAGCACCGTCGACCTCAATCGGACCTATGGGGGAAACAGCCGCATACATCGGCAGCAGGTGTTTAAAAGCGGGCGTGGAGAACACGAGAGCGCGGTCCGTTGAGGCCGAAGGTACGGTGCCCGTGCCGTGCGATACGGCACGAGTACGACGAGGGTTGCCTGCCAGGTTAGGAGTTTTCCTTCTAGAGATCGAGACGTTTTTATTTGGGATTGGAGGAAAAAGTTGAGATTGTAGTTAGGAGGTTTTTCTGGGAGTTTTCAAAATCTGGGTCGGAGTTTTTGATTTTTAGGATCATTCTAAAGTCTGTCCAAAAAAGGAGCTACCTGGCGGTTTTTTTGCGAATAACTTTTTATGGAGGCGTCGGACCGACTTGGGCCTCAGGACGAAAGCTGTAGACAAGATCGAGCTTTGGCCTGTGGTAAATCCTCATCTGCGCTACGTTTACTCTGAACACTAATTTGCGCAACGTAAAAAATAAGCTTTTGGCCTGATTGCGATGAAAATGAGATGACTCTTCAAATCTACAGTCTCTGGCGACTCCAGTTATGCCTTTATGACGCTTCTAGGTCAAACCGTTCTGGAAATATGGCCGGTTAAAATTTGCAAAAGTCGCGAAAATGGCGTTTTTTTAAAAATTTCACATAGAAGAGAGAAACATAGGCAGACCGATGGATTTGGCTGAAACTTCCTGAATGGGGTGTTCTTGACCGCCGGAATCGATTCTGACACTTCCCGACCCTGAAAACCTCGCCCTGATACCGTAATTCGGCTCCCAAATTTAGGCGGTCCACTCCACTCTGTCATGTGAGATTGAGCAGTCCAATACCATTTAAAGCGTCCGCAATCACTTCTAGGTGTTTGCGCATCTCTACCATTACAACACTGCTACTTCTGACATGCAAGTTTGGAAAATTTGGGTATAGAGTACAAACCTGTTTTTCTTGAAGCTGTACCACCCCTTATTGGAAGCCGGGAAGGAAGGGGGTCTGGAGATCTCGGGGGGGGGGTCACCGCACCTCCTCACCCTCCGTCCCAGGTATGCGTCCAAAATGGTCATGTTATATATCATTTGAACGCTCTTTGCCTGCCGAGTCTAATGATCACTACATCAGCATAGGGAACGCTCTGGGGGGCCTGTTTTGCCAAATATACAGGGTGTGCAAAAAAAAAACAACCCAGCAGAGTTTTTGCTGTAGCAACCGCAAATCTCACCCGATTTGAATGAATCCTTTTTTAAATGAAAGATAAATAAATTCTTGAAAGATTGATGTACGATTTATTAAGATAGCCTGCTTAGTTCCTAAGATATTTGTCCTCAAATTCAAAACAGAGATTTTCGCAATGAACAAGAGTGATAAAGAACAACCCAGCAGATTTTTTACTTTTGCAACCATGAATCTGAACCGATTTGGATGAACCCTTTTTTGAGTGACTGCTAGGAAGTATAGTCGTTTGAGGGGGACTCGGTTGTGGAGCGGGAGGGTAAGGCCCAGCTCCATTCCCTGATCCATTTATGGTTGAATTGAATGTATGCCATTCTATGTCATCCAGCAACAAAGTAATCACAGAATAGTTGTGCTTTGAGCGAGTTTGAGAAATTAAAGTTCGGTTTATATACTGCTTTATATCTGGCGTTGCTGTTCTCCAGTCATGAATTGCAGCTACAAATATACAGTATAGATCAAAAAAATGTCCCATCGCTTTTTCGGCCTTCACTCAAACGTTTCGTTCTCAGTCACTTCTTTACCGATTTGGCTCAAATTTTCAGCAAAAATTAACAACATGGTTGGCTAAATATTCTGCAAGTTTAGTGCCAAAATTCCAACTCGTACTGGTTTTATGACCCGAAAACTAGGAATGAGGGTGGTCCACGTAAATTTATTGTTTTTCGGTAATACAAGGAGTACAGGCCTGAAATTTGCGGGAATGATTGGTGCTGCTATTGGGCATAACATACTAAGCGGGCAGCCCTGTAGCTCAAAGGGCACTAAAATTGGGGAATTTCAAATACATGAATGAAAATCCCATAGCTAAGAAATCCGCACCTTCTAGAATCAAAGCACTGAATCTGTTGTTAATCAACGCAGATTGTAGCAGGAAGTTCGACAAATAAATGAACATAATATCTAAACTCTGTTCCACACCATAGAAACCATCCCTGCAGCGGTTTTTGAAAATCGAAAATCTTTAGAATCGTCATTTTGCCGGTTTTACGAAGAAAATTCATATTTAGTCATGTTTTTGAAACTCCCCAATTTTAGTGCCCTTTGAGCTACAGGGCTGCCCGTTTAGTATGTTATGCTCAATAGCAACACCAATCATTCCTGCAAGTTTCAGGCCTGTAATCCTCGTATTACCGAAAAAAATAAATTTGCGTGGACCACCCTCATTCCTAGTTTTTGGGTCATAAAACCAGTATTAGTCGGAATTTTGGCAGTAAACTTACAGAATATTTAGCCAACCATGTTGTTAATTTTTGCTGAAAATTGGAGCCAAATCGGTAAAGAAGTGACTGAGAACGAAACGTTTGATTGAAGGCCGAAAAAACTATGGAACATTTTTTATCTATACTGAACAAAACAGAGATTTTGGCAATGAACAAGAGTGATAAAGAACAACCCAGCAGATTTTTTACTTTTGCAACCATGAAACTGAACCGATTTGAAGGAATCCTTTTTTGAATGAAAGTCTGATAGTCTTCAAAGATTGGTGCATTTTTATTGAGATTCACAGTTTAGTTCTTGAGATATTTGCCTTCTAAGTCGAAACAGATTTTGGCAAAGAACAAGGAGCGATTCCGTTGCATTTCATAATAAAGCAGATTCCTACTGCTAGGGCTAATGATACTTTAGTGTTGAAGTAAGCCGAGTTTCTGTGTCACCAGTAAAGCCTCCAAGAGCCATTAGCAGTAGCAGGAATCCGTTTTATTACGAAGTGCAGAATAATAAAAAAATCCCTCTTGTTCGCTGCCAATGTCACTGTTTTGATTTTGAGAGCCAATATCTCAGGAACTAAGCAGAGTACATTAATGAAAATTTCAGCAATCTTTTGAGAATTTATTTATCTTTCATGTAAAAAAGGATTCATTCAAATCGGTTGAGATTTGCGGTTGCTACAGCGAAAAATCTGCTGGGTTGTTTTTTTTTGGCACACCCTGTATAAGTACCCCTAGAGGGACGCATCAGTATAGGCACGCTCCGGACGGCCTGTTTTCCAAACATAAAAATACCCCTAGGGGGACGCATCAGTATAGGCACGCTCGGAGGGCCTGTTTTCCAAATATAAAAATGTGTTTACTTTATTTCTTCTGTAGCATTGAATCAGATTGATTGATGTCGAACGATTTCGAAGTATTTTCAAACCTTTTCACACTTTACTTTAATAAGCAAACTACAGTGGCGTATTCAGGAGGGTTTGTGTGTGTACACCTCGTTTGTACAAGAAAAAATCTGTTAAAAATATAAGAAACGAATGAACGAACGAACGAAAGAATTACGTTCTAAAACTGTCTACTTTGTGCTCTGAATGCCTTTTATATGCGATGTTTGAAGGATAATTTTCAAAATTTTTCAAAATTTTCATCCTCTGCAAAATCCTGTATACGTCACTGGTAAACTGTCTGGCTCACCAAATTCTACTGAAAAAATTCGTCTAGCAAATTTTAAGTGCTTTAAACTTTGAGTTTTTTGTTGGATTTTTCTGAAGTTTTAGGAGTTAGTAGGAGTTTTTAGGAGTGAACTGCCTCTGAAACCAGGCAACCCTGGGTACCTCGGTGTTGACGGTACCTTTTAGGTTTTACCTTCATACCCCCTCACGCCACCTCCCTCCCGGAGGGATAAAATTTGGTAAACATCGGTTTTATCGGTCCCTCAGCGCCCGGCGCATTAGGCACATGCTCTGCACCAGTGGAAGCAAACGATTTTTCCGTTCAGCTCACCTGAACGGAAAATTTCGAACAACCATTGCGAGCCAACAAACTGACATTTTTTGCTGCAAATTTTTCAGTCACTGCAGTTTCTACAAAAGAAGCTCTAGACCAGTTTTTCGGAATAAACAGCCAGGAATTGAGCTCATAGAAGCGTTTCAAAATTTTCCATACAGATGAGCTGAACGGAAAAATTGTTTAAAAGTAAGAATATCAGGGATTGCACGCAAAAGAGCTTTTACTTTTGCAACGTTTCGACCTCGTACGGCGGCCGTTATCAGGCGGAATGCCAAGTTAAGTTAAACGGAGAGGCAAGAAAAAAAACAGAAAACATAAAATGGGAGCCGTTCATTTGGGCGTGCACGTTTGAGCGTGTCTCGTTGGGGCGTGGACACTTGGGCGTGTCTCATTTTGGCGTGCGTTCATTTGGGCGTCTGTCAAAATTTTTTATTTAAAATGTAGGAAACTATGTAGGCCTTAAGGCAGTCAATGTCTACTTGTTTGTGGCCAATCAGCTAAAAACGAACCAATTATATATATAGAGAAGAGTTCAAAGAAACAATGCTGACTCCCTTCCTGAGTTTGGCAGCCAAATAGCAGCTACCGTCGTATCGGGCCTGCAAGCCAACGGTGCGCCGCGCTCGGAAGGCTGCCCTGCCCAGTGGCGTACCTAGGATTTTGCAAAGGGGCTGTAAAATTTTGAAGTTGCCTGGTTGTACCGCTGCGCAACAAGGGCGAGAAAATTTCGCAAAACTTGCCTGCAAAAGGTGTTTAAAAACATTCTGGGCTTAAAATTGACAGAAATTACAAGTTTTTGTAGTTTAGAGCATACATGTAACAGGGGGGGTCTGCCCCCACCCGACTTAGGCCAGACCCCCTCCGGATGGGGACCCCCTTCCGATTTTTCTGGCAAGTAATTTTTTCAGCAAATTTTTGCGATTTTTTACAATTTCAGACATAAAAATTGCCAAAATCGCCTTCAAAACAGCACTTTTTAGCTGTATTTCAGCCCAAATTAGCGATTTTTGAAGATTTTTAGACAAAAAATTGCGATTTTTGAGCAGTTTTTAGTGCCCAACCCCCTCCCAAAATTTGGGCTCGGACCCCCCGGCCGGCGCCACCCCACCCCAAACCGGTTTTTTCCGAAAAAAAAACCGAGGAAGAAAGCCGACCCAACAGCCCTGTGCACAATACACGGGCACTCCAACAACGATTAAACATCAAATTTACACGATACCGAAGAATCTGGAAAGAACAAGTTCTCGAATACAGAGAGTCCTTTGGCGTGTTCACAGTTCCGACTTGTAATAACTTTCATCCTACTATCTTACAGACAGGACTCAGGCGTAGACTTAGGCTTAGTGGTTAGGTTCAGCAGGCTTAGACGTAGGGTTTAGGTTCAGGCTTAGCTTAGGATTCAGGCTTAAGGGTTCGGCTTAGGATTAGGTTCAGTCTTAGGCTTAGGGGTTAGGTTAAGGCTTAGGCTTACTTGTGACAATTCTAATACAGCGGAAACGAAAAGTCGGAAGTGGCAAAAGTCGGAACTGGTAAAGTGGGAACTGGGCACAAACCGCTGAAGTCTGAGCATGCGCCTAATGCGCCGGCCGCTGAGGGATCAATAAAGCAGTACAGTTTATTCTCGTATACAGCCTACACATACATGTAACAGGGGGGGGGTCTGGGGGGTCTGCCCCCCACCCAACTTAGGCCAGATCCCCCCCCCCCCCCCCCCGAGACGATTTCACCGACCCCCCCCCTCCTCCGATTTTTCTGGCAAGTAAATTTTCGAGCAAATTTTTGCAATTTGTTACACTTTCACACACAAAAATTGCCAAAAGCGCCTGCAAAACAGCACTTTTTAGCTGTATTTCAGCCCAACTTAGCGATTTTTGGCAATTTTTAGCCAAAAATTGCGATTTTTCTCGATTTTTGAGCGTTTTTTAGTGCCCACCCCCTCCCCCAAAATTTTGGCTCAGACCCCCCGGCCGGCGCCAGACCCCCCCAACCCCCCTCCCCCCATCGGCGGATGACCTGTTACATGTATGAGCCTACACCATGCAAGCACAGTAAGCAGCAGAGAAAATAGAAATCAATAAAAACTACTGTCGGGTAACAAAACTTAAGCTTGTGCACCACGAAAGAACTGGATCAACGGCATAAAACATTTGAGAACTCGTTACTTTGAACAGATCGACAAAACGCATTAAAACCGATGTTTACCGAAAATTTTCGCTTTTTAGGCGTTTTTTGTACTTTTGTGGGACCCCCTGAGACTACCTCCACACCACCTCCGAATTTTTCCGGCCCATGTATGCCGGTATTCAAAATACAGGGTGATTCACATATCCCGTGGGCTTTCGCAAGCTTTTAACTTTTTTGTTTGCAGACGGAATCGGATGATTTTTTAATATGATGTGTGGACACACTTCGCATTTTACTGTTTAAAATTTTAACAAATTCCACTCACTACATCACTAGCCACTTCAACTAGCCACTGTGCACTTCACCGTGACCGCCACTGTTTTCAACCTACTTTCTGTAGTTGGTTGCGGTATTTCTGCGAAGTGTTCTAGCATTTTGCCCACCCACATTTTCTTCCGATCTGCTGGGAAGACACCTTTTCTGAGCTTTGTCACCCACACTGCCCTCCATAATCGATTCATGCCACCGCCGGATGCTGGGATCGCTGGGGCTCGCGTTCCCTCCCAAATTCCAGACGGAACTTTCTCTGCACCATCAGGGTGCTTTTGGTCCACTCAAACCATGCTGCACATTTTGCACGCTCCTTCACCGAAAAAGTCGTCATGACTCATGACTGCTAAAAAGTCGGGTTGTGTTGGAAACTGAATGAAACGTCAATCCGCTATGGTTTAAGAATGTTATCAACACTCAACCACTAGCCTCCTAATCGGGCGACAATGTTGGAAATTCAGTCTGCGGTTGAATTACCCATTTTCAGCATACATGTAACAGCTCCGGGCCGACCTGGGGGAGGGGGTAGGGGGGTTTCCTCAGATGAGGTCGAGGGGGGTTTCGTCCAGAGGGGTGTCCAACATTTCAAAAAAGCCCCAGAACGCCTGAAAATGCGTTTTTAGCACGTTTTTTTCAGTAAGGACGCTAAAAATCGCTATTTTTAGCTGCCAAATAGCGTTTTAGAGCAAAAAAACAAGCAAAAAATGACAAAAAGGGCTTCCAAAAACACCGATTTCTCTTAAATATCATCAGTGGAAGCGCCAAATTCGGTTTGCAAAGGCTTATCAAGTGAATTTTAGGCTAAAAATTAGTGATTTCTGACGCAGTTTGTTAATACTGGAGCCACCACTGGTACTTGTATTTTTTGGTCAGGGGGGTCCCTTAACCTGTCTCGGGAGGGGGGAGGGGGGTTTGGCCTTTTCAGCAGGGGGTAATCCCCAACCCCCTGTACATGTATGGTTTTCAGGCATTTCGAAATGATAGAAGCGGAAATTTGAAACAATCGAGCGCAGAATCAAAGATGCTTTTGCAGAAATAAAAAAAGAAATGAGTCAAAAACACTGGCTTAGAGTTCCCCGCCGCCGACTACAGAAAGTGGTTGAAAACAGTGCCTGTCACGTTCAAGTGCATAACTAATGATGTAGTGCGTGGAATTTGTTGGAAAATAACTGTAGTTCCCTGAAGAACCTCCTCTGATCCATACCCTTTTCCTTGTTGTCCATGCCATATGCGGTCGCGGCGCTAGCGTCTCATCTTGTTCTTTGTTAAAGATTTGAAGCTTGAGTAGGGTAAACCGGTGTAATTTGGCGCTCAAACATTTAAAGGCTTCCAAAAAGTGCTCGTTGTATTCTTCCGCAAATCGTGCGAAATCTTACTATGTACAGGATAAGATAAGGAACGTGAAGTGGATTACTCATGCGACTTTAGGTTACGGATGTATAATCAGCATTCCAATCGGAAAAATGCGGAAATATGGAACACATATAGAAACAGGAATTTTGCGTTGTTTTACACCTCCAAATTTTTCAGAGCAACTGTTCCGCCAACTTTATGATAGAAACATTGGTTAAATTGATAGAAAATACTCAATAAGCCATTTTCACAGATTGTAGTACCCATCCCGAATTTCTGGCTCAGTTCCATCCGTACTCAACCTACAGTACAACTCCAATCCGCCCTTCAGGTGATGGTCTGTCAGATATATAGGAAATAGGAATGATTCTCAGTTCTAGTAATCGTAAAAATTTTTTCCTGGAACACTGATTGACGCAATAAGAAAGAATTTCGAGCCCAAGTTGGGGGTGGGCAAAGTTCCTGGACCGCCGCGTCCCATGTATGCTACTCAAGTGCCGTAATTGTTTCCAGCGGTTTTAATGATTCCGCCCGAGATTTGTAATTTGAATCCATTGTCTGCTTACGTTCCCTACGTCATGTCATTTTCCATCCCAATTAGAAAAAGTCATCTTATTGTGTAAATTAGTGTTCAAAGTAAACGTAGCGCAGATTATGATCTGCCGCAGACTGAAGCTTTAGGCCTCTACACATTTTATCCTGTGTGGGATGGCTCTTTATATTAAGTTATTCGCAAAAGGCCGCCAGCTCTCTTTTCTGAACGGACTTTAAACCATTCCCTGTTCAGTTGATCAGTATCAATTTTTAAATTCCTTCTGAGGCATCCCTGTTTATTGTCTCTTCAAACCTAAGCCGATGGGTGGTCACCGCGGTCTTGGTTGGCAGATAACACGTGCAGTATGGATGGTCTTAAGGCGAGCTCAACTTTGGAGCAAAATTGTTTGTGTGAACTAAAATGAAAGTTCTCAAACTCCAAAATTTATAGAAAATATGAGCTTTTTTTGGCTAATATTCTATTTCTGTCACAAGTTCTATATGTATTTCACTTGTGATCCTCTGTGGTGTTGCCAAGATAAGATCAGGCCAGATGAGATCTTATCAGAAAGCATCTGTTAACGTTTTGTTGCTTTTTCGTTGTCGTCCCCTGCCCGCCCACGTACGCTCATCGTAGCGGCCCGAGTTGAATCTGGCAACCTTTGCTGCGTGACGTTTGTGCCTTTCCGAGGCAGTGTGAGTAGAGAAGGTGGGCGCAGTAAGAAGCGATGACGTTGTGCGTGGGCAGTAATGAATGTCTAATTAATGGTATGTGCATTGGTGTCATATGAAGGCTGACATTTGGTGCGTTCATTCTGCTTGGCCGCTCGTGTTGATAGCGCTTGATTGGGTACATAGCGGCGGCATAGTTCGAGCGCCATACCTAGCGGCGCTGCTTGGTGGGTGTGATTAGAGAGCGGTTGGTCGGTCGGTCGGTCGGTTGACTGCTAGAGAGCGGCAGCGCTGTTCCAACGGTGGTGAACGGAGGCGCTGAGTGTTTAAAGCGGAGTAAAAACCAATTGATTACACTTGTATTGATCGACGGCCGACCAACAGTTGCAACTTTCGTCCGGTGGTGCTTCTGATCGCAGAGTTCGGGCGGCCTTTTGCCAACGTGCCTTGCTATCATATGCTGCAGGCTTGCTGCCGCTACTGCTGCTGCTGCATCGATCGGCGCGCGTTCAAATAGAATTATCATATCCATTAAGTACAGGCGGCCCTTGTGCGCTGCGTTAAATCAATTTCGGCCATCTTTTAAAGCTAAAGGAGCTGTCATTAAGGCGGCCAAGGCTCGCATTTCCGCCAGAGGTGAGGGCGGTGGCTCAGGACCTTAGCCAACTTGGTCAATTTGTGCTGTGCCGGCTGACTCATTTGCCAAAATGGCCTCCGCTCCGCCGCCCGCCGCCGCCAATGCCACCGGCAAAAGCTCAAAGTCGCGGCTTTCCAAACAGGCAGAGGTAGAGGCCGAGGACCCGCCTCACAGTCAGGTGTGTTTGAGTGATTGCACTGGCTGATTAATGTGTGAATCGGTTGCTTCAGATAAACATTCCCGAGACTCGCGTCGAAAGCATCGAAGAAGCGCAAGACACCAGTGATGAGGTAGGTAGACATCGATTAGCCCCGACCGAATTAGCTCTTAGATGCGGCGGCCGGCTTCTTGTAGTCGTTTTTCATTTGCACCCGCGCTTGCAGGGTCGGTCCTTTCCAGGTATTGATTATTTGTTTTGCCTAATAGCTACGCCTACCCTCTACTTTTCTATACCCAAACACTCGTCCGTTTCAGAGTCCCTTGATGAAATCAAAGGTTCTGGTTCGCAGTCACGCTCTCTGTGGTGACGACGACACTAAGCTAAATACGAGGCGGATTGAAAAACAGTCCAGTTCAAAAACGGGTTCGGCCGGCTCATCTTTGTCCAGAGGTTTTCTGCTTCTTTCCATTTTCTCTCTCCGAGTACCTCTCTTTCTTTTAGATTCAAGCAACGAATTGTACACCGATTCAACGGGGATTAACCTTGAGGACTTTATCGCTAACACTCTTCACAAAAATCAGAAGGACAGGCAGATGCTGTTGCACTTGGAAGAAGAAATGCGAAAATTCGTGCAGGATACCACGTATGGACTCGCTCTGGTTGCTGTGCCAAGAGGCAGCGTTTTAGCAAGCAGGTGCAACGGTTTCCGCAAATGAGCTCCTACAACCGAATGCTGGTGCATCGAATTGCGGCCTTTTTCGGTCTCGACCACAACGTCGATCAGAGCGGCACGTCGGTGGTGGTCAACAAGACCGATCAGACTCGTCTGTGAGTTCTTGACAAAGCACTCCCTCGGCGCCTCTCCGTCCACTCGGCGCTACGAGAACGTTTAATGTTTGTTTTAGACCTGACGTTTTCTTCCGCGACTATATTAGAAGTGATATCTTTACCGAAGAGCCGAAAAGGTTGTTGCGCCGTGAGGGACAGAGTTACGAAGAGGTAGGCTTACAAGCCGCATTGTCTGCTTCGTAATCTTGCCAAGCCCACTGTGCGCGAGTTAGGACATCTCATTCTGTGTTTTGTTTATGTACCGTTTCCCCGGCCTATTCAACACTCACTGGGTGGCTGTAGCGCCGATGTTTCTGTTGTTTCCTTTGACTAATGTGCGCGTTTGTCACAAAGAACTGCGTAGCGGCAGTAGCTGACGCACTGTAGACGTCTCTGACATGCACGCGTAATATTGTCGGCGTCCTTTAACCCGATGGTTGCAGTCAAGATTATTCGGATCACTTGTTTGGTGTAGTCCTTGTGTTAATTATAACTGAACATAATTGTATCTACAGCCCGGCATGAGTTACTTAACAGTAAGTGACGGATTGTTAGTTCCAGCATGTCCGTTTCTTGCTTGTTTGCCGTGCGCCTGCTTGGTGTGTTTATATAGAGTAGGAGCATGACCTACCGTTCTCTTCGGCTCTAGCTGCTATATCGTAGCTGTACGAATACGGCTCCTGTTCTGAAATCACATAGCTACGTGCTCTCTCTTCTAATCAGGGATTTTAATTGAACAGAATTTAATTGAATTGTTGTTCAGATTTTGAATTAAGTGATGATACGATAAGCCTAGAGATGGCTTAATCTGTTTTACTGTCATCAGAAGTGCTTAAGATTTCAGAGCGTTGTCTCCCCTGAAAGCTTTTGCATCTAAAACAATCGGTCAAACAACTTTCCTGGGTGTGTTCTGCTGAGGTCCCTGCAGTCTGTTTGCCTCTCTTAACACGGGGTGCCCTACTAATTAATTTGTTTCTTACATTCGTAGTTTGCAAGGCATTCGTATTATCACGTTTTCGTTTGTTAATCCCTTTAGATGGCTGTGCCCGGTGTTTGCGGGCTCTGGGTTTCTTGTTGATTTGTTTGTGAGTGTTTTATTGGTTTGTTAGTTCTTTAGGGCTAATACGTACGTCCGTATCTTAACTATGCTTCTTGTATCTGTTGTGGGGTTCTAGTGCCGGGTTTTTCGAACTTAACAGCCCTCCCCTCTAGTTTTTCTGGCACTTCTTACGTATGATGAAAAAGAAAATTTTGGGTCAGAAGCTACAATCCGTGTATTTCAAGCCAATGCACGGTTAACGGTTTGCGCTATGGTTTAGTGACATGCGACTTGTGGACTGTTTTTTGGGAGTGGCGTAGTTTCAAAAAGCCAGGTACTACTATGTGTAGATGTCAACTGTGTCGTGCGGTGCAGTTGATTAGGTGTTTGGGAGTTTGTGTTAGTTTAGAGAAAGAGCACTCAGAGCTAACGTGTCTGTGCCAGAACGCGTTCTCTCTTGTGTCCGATAGTTGGACGGCGCCAAATTTATGATTTTCAGGTGCGCGGAGAGATGCCACTTGCGGAGCATAGAAAAGCTCGCTCATTTGAGGAACGCGAGGAGGAATACGAACGAGCCAAAGCTCGAATTTTTAACCAAGACGTACGTCTAGTTCTTTCTTTCACCACCTCTACCTCGGCACCAACCTTTTGTCCAGCATTGTCAGACAAAGCATGCATGTGCCGCACCTTTGATACACGCGCTCCAGGCCGGTGAAATTACCGTCGTAACATAAATACCCCTTGTTCCCCAGCACATTTTTCGAAACCGACTACTGCTTTGCCTTCCCCTCGGAATGTTTGGCGACCGTTTTTCGGGAAAAACGTTTTGATGATGTTTTTGGTTAATGAAATAGGTCTGCTGGCCACCCGTGCGCCCTCTGTAGCGCTTAGATTTTTTTTGGAGAGCCGCCGTTCAGCTGACTATACATAGTGCTTCGGCCGAGTCCTGTGTATGGAACAGATCGGTGTTAGATATTTCAGTCATCGTCGTCGGCAGAGATAGTAGAATCACCGATCAGCGGTTACTCCAGTGACAGCATGCAACAAGGTGGACACGGGTACGACTCAGCAGCGAGGCCGTGGAGTAGCACAGACACCGGCAGCTACAGCAGCAGTCTGGACGTGCCTGTGATCAGTTCCCGCGCAGCACTGACAATGCAGAAGGCGGGCAGCTTTGGCGGAATGCCTAGTGTCTATCGCCAAGCAGCTATCGAAGGCGCGCAGAGGGTCCCTCGACGCAGCAACACAGGTCATTGTTGGTTCAGTGAGAGGTGGCGAGAGAACCAGCACCACTGCTTCAGATGCGGCTCCCAGAGCTCCCGACCTGAGTCCGGGCGGCGTTGGCGCGCGCCAACCGTTGATTCCCGAGGGCGCTGTAGCGCCTATATTCGGCTGTTCAATAGGCGCCGCGCCCAGTCAACAGCAGGTGATCTTTGCAGTAGCCAGCATCGACCAGGTGCCTCCCGGAGCCGTCATCATCGGCTCCCAGCCAGGTACTTCCAATCTTGTTTCGCTTAAAAGTTTGAGCTTTCCTGATCCTGCCTAGTACGGACACTGTAAATGTAATCATACATACAATACAATACAATAGGTCATCCGCCGAACGGGCAGGAGCATCGGAGTTATTAGCTCAGGGGGAACGGAGTCAAATTTTAAGGAGGCCCTAATTACTAAAACTCGGAATATCGCCCAAAAAGTCGCTTAACTCCAATAGGGACAAACACAGTTGTTAAAAAAAATTTTTGAAGGCCAAAAATTTTTGCTTTTTTAAAAATTAAAAAAAAATGTTTTTTTTTGAAAATCGTCTTAAATGGGTCCAGCATGCTAGTACAGACACTTACAACAAATTTTTCACTTTTGCACCTTAAGTCAGTTGAGAAACCTGTTCGAAAACGACAATACAGCTCTAAACACTGCCTGTAACTGCATAATTTCACCGAATATTGTCTTTAGAGGCACTTCTAGGTGAATCCTAAGGAAGGATTTCTTACGCAGTCGCTGTTAGGCTCAATGCAAAAGAAGTATTACGCAGGTTGCTGGATAAAATGTTGGCTGCTTCCAAAGAATTTACAAAAAATTGCATGCATGTACGTGAATTTTCCCACTTTTTCCCTTAATTTAGGGATGGCCAAAGCACGTTCGCGCGGCGCGGAATAGAAAATACAAAAACACAGCCAAAAAGTGGTTCAAAATGGTTTTTGCAACTTCAAGCGCAAATGCTTTTTTGTGTTCCGTTATTGATAGGAGGATGTGATGTATTTATATGAAGCAGAGTGTGAGCTATCAAATAAGATGCATATTGAATCATAATTCGGCCGTTAAAGAGCATTTTTCTCTCGAAAACTGAATTCGTCGTTTTTCAATGTCTATTTTCTGCTAAAAGGAGACTTGATTCAAATTTTGTTCAACCGGTTTTAAAATCACCACAACTCGTTACCTATATAGCACCGCTTTTTTTCTTTCCGCACTTTGGCATGGTCCGCACAAATTTGATTCTTCCTTAACTACTGAAAATCGGCTTTTTCGTGGATTTTTTTCATGTTTCTCGTTCTTGTGAAAAAACGACGAATTCGGCGAAAGATGTTCAATCGGTTCCGTATACAGTAGACTTCAGGCTTTCGACTGATATAAGAATTGGCTCTCTGCTTTTTGTCGTTAACCCCACAAACGGTGTTGAAGTTTCTGCAACCCTTAATTTTTGCCATTTCTGGCTTTTATTGTACCCAACAATTCCAACCATACTTTTTCGCATTAATTTAGCTGTGCGACGAATATTCACATCTTTATAGTAGATTTTAAACAATCAATTTGGTTGCACCTTCGTAACTCGCGCCATTGAAAATCAGCCACCGCTGGGACGGCGACCAAGTTATAAACACTAATTTACGCGATTTAACCCACGCGGCTGTTTTGAACCCGCATTTCTCCAATTCTTCATGAAATTAAGTGCGGTTTTTTGCGTAAATAATCGCATCAGGTCATGCTTTGTCGTTTTAGCATAAATTTTTCCGTGTAGCGCCAGTTATTCAAATCTGTCGCCCATAAATAAAAATGGTACCAAGTGCGCCATACAAAAGTTCTTCGCAGACGAATGATTTTAGATCGCATTTTTCTAATTTTTCATGGAATCAAGTGCGGTTTTTTGCGTATATTATCGCATCCGGTCATGTTATCGGCGGTTTTAGCATAATTGTTTTGCTGTAGCGTGAATTTTTGAAAACCATTGGCCATACCTACTTAATTTGCATATTGAATTTTCAAAAAAAATATTTTTTTGAGCCTTCAAAAAAGCTTTTTTTTTAATTTTTGACCCTAACAACTGTGGGGACAAAACTGTATTGGGTTTATTGTTGGGGTATTCTCCGATATTGGGTATTTGATTCTTACCACAATCCCCAATAATATTTTACGCTAGATTTTTTGGCTTTTTGCAAATTTCCCCACTCAAAACTACGTATAATTAAATAGACATGTTTATACGAACCTTGCAGTACATGTACACTGTAGGTCAGCCGTATACGGGCGCAACTCCATTTCCACATACGGGTGGTGCCGCTGGTTACGGTCAAAGTACAGTGGCTGCTGCTCCTCCACCGCCACCGCCGTACCTTGCACAAAACGCGCCACAGTCTTTCGTTCCGGTGGTAAGTTGCGGAGGTGAATTACGAGCGTATATAGGAGTCTGTTTGAGGAGCCGAACGCATTGGCTGGCCAGATGCAGGCGTCGCTGTCGTTGCAGCAGAGCGCCACCAGCAGCACCGACTCTACGCACGCTTCGATGGCGTACTCTCCTTCCGGACAAGTGCAGTTGGCCTTCGTCTTTTCTATACTATCGGCTTGTTCTTTAGGTCTTCGCCTATTACGTGCTGCCGCAACAGGCGGCCGCCGCTGCTGTGGCCTCCGATCCTGGCTCAGTGGCGGCGCCTACCGGTCAGCCGGTGGTCTTACCCATGCAGTCTTACAGTGAGTGTTGCTTTGTCTCGTCTGACCATTCTAGTAGTTTGGCTGGTTTTTCAGTGCAACAGAGTTCCGTGCAATATCCGTCGTCGGGCGTCCAATACCTGATGCCCGCATCGCATGTTTATACGCAGGCTGGTCCTGATGCTGCGGCCACACAGGTATGCTGGCAGAGAGTCGTACGAAATCTGCAAAGATTTTTTTCGTATACCTGCCTACCAATTTTTGCGTTATCACGTATGACAGTAGTTGGTTAGTTGAACTGTTTGAGAGCATCCAGAGTATTGGGATAGCTCTGCTAACTGTTGCTTTGTCAGGTAACCTACGCCCAATCGGTGTCGCCGGCCGCATATAATCGGCTGTACGGGTGCGGATCACCGCAAATGAGTTATGTGCTGCCCCCCACCACACCTCCTGTGCCTTCTTCTGGCGATCAGCACTCAGTGGCCAGTATGGGTGAGTTGCTTCTCTCTTTTCTCCCTTTCTCGCTATACAGTTCGATCCTCCTCAGACAGTTACCAACGTAGCACTATGTACCGCCGTTGTATGACTTCCGACGTTTACAGGCTAAACGTTTTTGAAAACAATTTGAGACCCGGTCTTTGACTTCATCTGACTTGGTATTTAACCCTTTCGAATTCGCCCAAAAAATGTTCGTAAAAAACAAAATGCGGATACCAAAGACAAAAAATGCACACCACGTTTCGTAAATCTGTCCATGGACCACCACCCGAACAAAACTCGGACAGTATCCGATCATCATCCGATCTACGCCTGATCACCGCTTTTTTGTTCATCGTTTTCCCATCGACACATTTTCGACACAAAATTCATTCGGTAATACCACGAACGTCACACACATTCGACACAGACATGAACATCTCACATTGGCCTAAGTCGACGCCAGTACAAATGGTGCGAACACCACTTTTAGGCCGTCAACGTCTATGCAAAAGATGAAGACTGTCTAAAAGAGGTGTTTACATATTTTGTACTGGTGTCGACTTAGTATTGCCTGCCAACGTGAGATGTTCATGTCTGTGTCGATTGTGTGTGATGTTCGTGGTGTTTACCAAATGAATAGTGTGTCGAATGTGTCGGTAGGAAAAAACGAACACAAATGTGGATCAGATTTTGAGAAGGTTTGGTTCGGATCATGATCGGATGATGTCCACAAGCAGAATTTTGGGCCGATCCACACAGGGCGAACTTAAACACCATCGAGTTTCTGTGTTAACTTTGTAGTCTTCGATTTCATGTTCAATGTTCGTCTTTCATAAAAGGGAAGGGGTGAATTCGAAAGGGTTAACGTTGAAATTTTGATTACCGGTTTTTCCCAAAACTGATGCGTCTTGGACCTTGAGTCCCGAAGGAAAAGAAAGCTCGATTGGAGCTCCGACTTTGACTTATACGTTCCGAAACATTCAGCCTTTTTAATACTTGGGGTCTAATATTTTTATTTTTGCTGTTTTTTTACACATTTTAGTAACTTTTAGTAATTTTAGTAAAATCCACCACTCAAGTTGGTTACATTCGAAAAAAACATCTTTGATGCCCAAAAACCCACCCAGTATAAACCTTTTTTATTTTAGATCTTTTAGCGCTACTTATATTTCTGAGTTAGCTTTTGTAGTTATATCAGGGGCATTCAACCTAGACAAAACTATCCGGTTAACGTAGAAGCGTATTCTATCCTGCCCCATAACCAATCAATAGAAGCATAAAAGTCCGTTCAAACAACTGTTTTTCCTACACTGTGATCATACATGGGCCGGGGGGGGGTAAGGGTGGGGTATACCCCTCCCCCTCGGCCGGCCATACCCCCCTCGGCCGTCCAAACATACTCCATACCCCCCCTCGCCGGCTAACCCCCCCACCCCCCCTCCCGGAGGGAGAAATTTTCGCTTATTTAAGGCAAAATAGGCGTTTTTTTTTGCCTTTTTTCGGGGTGGGGGACCCCCCCCCCCCCCCGAGGTCTCAACCCCCCCACCCCCCTCCGGATTTTTCCGGCCCATGTATGACTGTGATATACATGTAACAGGTCATTCGCCGAAGGAGGGTTGGGGGTCTGGAGCCGGCCGGGGGTCTGCGCCAAAATTTTAGGGGGGTGGGTTGGGCACTAAAAAACGCTCAAAAATCGCTTTTTCAGCTAAAAATTGTAAAAAAAACCAATAATTTGGGCTCAAATACAGCTAGAAAGTGCTGTTTTAATTAAAGGCGATTTTGGCAACTTTTTGTGTCTGAAATTCTAAAAAAATCGCGAAAAGTTGGTCATAACATTACTTACCAGGAAAATTGGAGGGCTGTCGGAAAATCGTCTCGGGGTCCCATCCGGGGGTCTCCTCTAAGTCGGATGGGGGGGGCAGACCCCCGGACTCCCTGTTACATGTATGCTTTGCGAAAGGTAGGCGAACGAAACAAACTGAACAATTTTTTCGACCTCAGTTCACCTTAAAATCCCCGAAGACACCTACTCGATTCAGAACTTTATTGCAGCACTATCATCACTACTGCAGTAGGTCGCCATATTTGGCTTAAATTAAATGGGTGTAAGTGAAAATTTAAACTGTAAATAGGGCGAATGAATAGAGAGAGGGTGGATGAAGCCAAGGACTGGCTGTCAATGCAATGGTTGTATCTTCTGTGATTGTTGTAGCTGAAGTTGTGTGTTTCAGAGGAAGGGTGTGGCGCCCCGGAAGAGCCGGCAGTGGGTGATTAGCACCGGTCACATTGTTATGCAGGCAGTGGTTTAATTGCTCGTAATTGGTTTGCCAGGGTACTGTGTTAAGTGTGGTAAGGCTCAGGTCCAGAGAGAGTGTGTTGCCGCCGGCTGCAGTGTGCTTCCTTGTCCGGTTTAATCTTCTTTCAAGGCTAGTCGATTTACTTGGATGTGGCAATGGGTGATCGTTTTGCGGTGCTCTTCTTGGCTTATACATGTTCGTCTGTCTGGCCATGATCGTGACGACTGCTTAAGATTGCAATTCAGGTGTTCTGTTCTGACCAGATTGTCCCGGTTCGTACGTAGGTGGAGCAGCGAAGATTTCTAATTGAGCTCTATTCTTAGTAGTGATTGGTCTTCATTTCCTTTCTAAAGCTATTACCGCAAGGCCGTGCCGTGTGATTTTGTTTTCAACGTATACTCGAGTAGTTCTACTATAGTTTTAGTAAGTTATTCATGTGTAGTCTCGCGTCCGTCCACAGATTCATTTGCGTTTCTGCTGCTGTCTGTCAATTTTTTGTTTTAGGATTTCCTCAGCCTTTCCTGCTAATCGGATTAGTGAGGCGCTGGGCTGTCAGGAAATCCTGATTGAAGTTATAGTGCAGTTTTTGCATGTGAGCAGCGCTGTCGCCGATTTTTTGAGTTATGTTTGTTGGATCTGCTCTGTGCGCATCAGTGTACTTCCGGTGAAACTGAATGATAATGATAATATCAGTCGTGTGGTATTACAAGAACCGTAGTTCCTTAAACCAAAGGGCTTTATCTGGAGATAATTTGATGCTGATGATAAAACAAAGTGACCTCACATGTGACACGAAAGCTGAAAACAGTAAAATTTTATTTTCTAATCAATCCTACTCGATCACTGTTGCCTCAGTCTTCGCTGTACTTTCAACTATGGCCATTTGATAGCCTACTCTTTATACTTGAGGTTTGTGGGGTGGAGTCGGCTAACTTTTTAAATACAGCCATGTCTCGTTAATCCGGATATTCGTCTTCCGGACAAGGTTTGGCAGGTCCCAATTTTTCTCCTTGTTATGTCTTGTTAATCCGGATTCGTTAATCCGAACACGTTTTTCCAGGTCCCAACTTCGATTTTTACGCGTTAAATGATTTGTTAATATCGGACGCAAGTTGGCGCCTCAAAATTTCAATCAATTTCGCTAGGTAAACAAAAAAATGTAAAAAAAATGATCAAATATCAATTGAGGAGCTTGTCGCTCTTCACACGTAAGAGTGCTCTAAGATGTCAGACCAAAACGATGAGGTAGTATTGCTGACTACGAATCCACAAGCACCTCGCACTCGTCTAGAGACTTTCAATCGGTCATTTCTGCCACAGTCACATGGAGTACTTTTCGGCAGATGAAGTGCTCAGCCTCCGTCGCTTGGAACACCGATTATTTGACTACAAAGTTAACTGTAGTAAACGGACCTCGATCATACTATGTCGCGGAGATAGAGAGTTACACTTGTTTAGAGCCGTTTTTGTGGTGCAAAATTCGATAAAACGTTATGTTTTATATTCTAACAGTAAAAACAACATTGCGGTACTGCTTTTGAGCTAAAAATCAACGTTTGTAAATTTTGTTTCGTTAATCCGGTCAAAATCTGCTGGTCCCAACTTGTTGTCCAGATTAACGAGACATGACTGTACATTATGTCTTGTTACTCAACACGAGAACGTTGTTTTTGTTGAATAGGCGAAGTTGGTTATGCAAAGTTCTGATTTCACTTGAACCTTTCCGCCACGAATCTTGCGCATGCACATGCGTTTCTGAACCTACTTCAATAATGTCCAAATTGTTGCCGTATCTGACAGTTCGAAATCCAAGGAACTTGGAAAAGCTTCGGTTCGCTCGTAAGACGTGTGGCTATGTCTTTGAGAAAGACAGACGTGCTCGATCCTTTTATTATCGGTACTCGTGTTTAGACAGACGGCAGACGTCGTTTCGTAATCTGAGTGGTGTTTCAGAGCAGAGCTGATGTTAGACAGTAAGCACACAACTGGGGCGGTTCGTCACTTTAGAGACGGTGTTATTGTGAGTGCATCGACAAGAGAGTGGCCCATTAGCAGAAGACTGTACAGGTGAATTGGCTTTCTGCTTATGTAGGTGCCTTTGTTGTACGTGTTAGTGCGTGCTCTGTTTAGCAATGTCGACGTGTGTGCGTCCGAAAATATTGGCAGAATTTTAGCACATCGTTGTTTGCAGTGTGGAATAACTGCAGTCACTACAGCTGATGACGCTGAAAGCAAAAAGAGCGACAAAGTAATTGGCCGTTGGTTGACTGTATAGACCAGTTAAAATCCTTGCAGGTATCAGCATTCTATGACGCCTTGAAGGAGATGGGACTGGCGTTGCAAGAGGAACCTTTTATAGAACCGAATGCAGAGAATGACGAACGCTACCATTTCGAGTATGCGCTTTCAGAGTATGACCATGTGCCGAGATATGAACCATGATTTCTATCCTTTTCATTGTAACGTCTTCTCAAGCAGACAGAACATTTTATGCGAAAATACCTCACTACTACGGCCGGAAAAGCCCGTAATGCATTTTTACTTCAAATCTTTGTGCATAAAACAACAACAACAAAACAAGTAACAACAATTCCGCTCAGATTTTGCGCTACTATTACCGAAAATAAATAGAAGAAGAAGGCGATGCAGTTCTTAACAAGGTGGCGTGTGCATCATTGGAGCTACACAATACACGAAAAACAACCCGATAGCATGAGAACAGCTACGGGGAAATAAATGACAAACGCCACCGGTCCAACCCACAGCAACACGGCGACTGTCAAGTTCAAAAGGACGTGGAATATCGCAGACCTACTACACTACGCGTCTAACTTCGAAAAACCTCTTCAAATAATAAATCTGACCGAGAGTCATCGCAACCAAGACCAGTGCCTCGAACACAGCCCACATAACCACACGTGAATTTGTGTTCTCGTTAACTGAAACCGCTTCATCAGATTCAGAACTGCTCCTATTACTTACTCGATCGGTGAACGCGTTCTCGCACTTCCATGTATTCTTGTTCGTGTTTGACTGACGTTAGCGCAGTCGACAGTTCTCTTACCATCTCTTCTAATTTGTTGTGGTCTGCTGAAAACAGCATGCATTTTACCGATCTTTTTGCTAGGGGACACTGACATTGTACAGTGTCGGCCAAAAAACATCGCCTGACTGGTCCCTTTTATGGGTTTTCCGAATGACTTCAAATTTTCGTCAATTATGGACCTAATTAAAAATTGTTATATAATTTTTCTTTTCGATAACAGCCTGATAACTTTTCTTTCCGTAGCCTTGAGTCATACATGGGCCGGTGGGGTGAGGGGGTTCCCCCGCGCCTGTAGGGCTGCTATCCCCCGCCACCCGGACCCCCTCCGAAAATTATGACGACCTTTCTGGGAGAAATTCGGCGACCTTTTTTGAAAAAAAAAACAGGAAATTTCACTTCACCTTCACTGGAAGTAAAAATTCGCCAGATTTTAACTGGTTGTGCGAGAAAGCTGACCTCTTCAGGGTCTTAAGTTCATGTATAGAGTGGTTAATCTGCAAAATTTGGCGAAAATCCGATGAAGGATTCGTGAGATATCTATGTTCAAATTTGACGTCTGAAAATTCGTGTCAGTTCATTTTGGATAGGGCATAATTCCAGGTTACAGAAGGCTAGCAGGCTAGGACATGGCCAAAACAAATTTTAAACAAATAACAATAATCGTGCCAAAAATCTTTTCCTTCGGTTGAAAAATGACGGAATAGCGACCATTTCAACTTATTCGGAAAACTCGGAAAAAAGGTCAGACCAACACTGCACTTGAAGGCCGCAGTGTATTGGTTGAGAGTTGCATGTAGTAACAGAGCTCCACCTGTTTCGGTATCAGCTCCTGTGCCTGGAGTACCGGGAGGCTGAGGTGTGGGTCCAACGTCCATGGTGAACATAACAACTTTGGGCGTCATTGTAGACATTTGGTTACTGAAGCAGTACGTGTACACACCGTCCATGTGAGCTGCAAACGTGTATTTGCCCGAAGACTCTCGCTCGCCCTTGTAAATCTCCTTGTTGTCTGGTCCCACTATCTGAACACTTTTGACAAAGCATTAACCAACGATGTCGATGTCATAATATGTTGCCGCACCTTCACGTCGATATCGAGAAAGCCCCCTTCGGCCACTTCAAACATGAGTCCCATTTTGGTGCCGGAGGTGACTCGGTCAAAGAAACACTGCTCCTCGTTGGCATCAATATTGATGAAAAAGCCTTGGATGCCGCAAACGCTGGCCAGCACTAATATTAACCGCACTCCCTGCATTGTTTGGTCACGGGACAGAAATGTTCGATTACTGCAAAGCCAAACGACACCCACAAGTCCGCAAAGCTTTCCACAAACTCAAGAGCCAGCACGACTCACTCTCTGAAAGAACACTAAAATTAGTGGGATTGAAAGCATTATGACTCAAAATCCTCATGACGGACACAACCTAAATGTTTAGTTTGTTCGTATTCAGAATAGTGCCGTGCACAGGCCGAGACTGGTCACCCGGAAGAAGATTTCTAGAGGATTTCGGCGGACGAGGCGCAAAGATTGGGTTTCCATTAGGGGTCGAGCGCAAAGATTGGGTTTTCAGACAAGTCGGGGCCGAGCCGCCAAAAAGGTGATTCTAGCCCTATGCACACAATGCTTAGGCTTTTCTTAACTCTTCCAAAAACTTTCCGGAATGATCAAAGTTGGTTGGTTCGGAAATGCTATGGCCCAATTCTGGTTTAAATTCGTATTTTCAGAATATATTTTTCGTCCGTCAGTCTCTTTTATGTTCGAAATTTTAGAGTACGACGACTAGACAAGTTGTGCGACTAGACATGTGATCAGAACCTATTGTGGAAATTTGTATATTTCGAAAAACATCACGAAAAGGTTCGGATTTTGATCTGAATGTCCGAAGTAATGGGTCGGTAACCCTAAAACGAGCACGGTTTTTTCGGAATGATTAACGCAGAAGGCCCAAGCCAAGTTTTCAGCTCAGGCGAAGCTAATTAGATAAAAGGGCAACTCTTTAACGAAGATTTTGGCCCAGGCGAAGTGCCATTTGGGCCGTACGAAGTTTGCAAACGGCGTTCACGCGGTTTAGCATAACTAATAAATTAGTACAACAAAGGTCGGCTGATCCTAGTAAGTTAGTCAACAACACAAATCTGCGGGATTAAAGTGAAGCTGAACATAGGGCTAAGCGCTAAATATCATGCAAAAAGATTTTGCGTTAAAATCATAAAACTAGACAGTCTAACTAAACTCCTAACTACAGTGTGTCTCAAAAAACGAAATATTTCTTTTTGCTCTCATTCCCGCAAACCTTGACGAAATAACCTTGAATCTGGAACATAAGTGCCAACAAAATACTGGAAATTTTGTGTTAAAGTTTGGTGTACCAGGCATACATGGGCCGGAAAATGGGTTGGGTAGTCAAAATCCGAAAATATGGGGGTGGGCCTACCGGTTTGGGGGTCGCTGCCATTTTGGTGGGTAGGTCAAGGAACAAAAGTCGGCTTCAGGTGGAATCGTGTAGTGATTCGTGGGGGTCGAGCCATACATGTCCTTGGAGGGGGTAAAGGGGGCCGGCCCCCCAGCCCGATTTTTCGGCAAAAGTCCCCCAGCGGATTTTGCCTCCTTAACAACAACCCTCCTTTTGCTGTCGGTGTGTGCAAGAGAGCGCCGGTTCGGTCCCCATTTATCTACCATCAATTGCTGACTTTCGACGGCCTGAGTTGGGCTTTGTGTCGACTACTTCCCATCGCCTCGACAGGTTTCGAGCCCACAAACACACCGCTTCCACGGGTGCCGGGGCCGCCGTGACACACGGGATAGCGTAAACTACCCATGGCCAAGACGCGACCAGCAGTGCTTAGAAACTCTGATTAGGATTTTTAGGTTACCTTCAAACCCTAAACACGGTTTTCCGTTACTCTTAAACCCTGATTAGGGTTTTCAGGTTACTTTCAAACCC
>JASANB010003884.1:0-32756 GCA_030248155.1 Sabatieria punctata
GTCATATTTAAGTCATGTTTTTGAAATTCCCCCATTTTAGTACCCTTTGAGCAATAGGGCTGCCCGCTTAGTATGTTATGCCCAATAGCAACACCAATCATTCCTGTAAAGTTTCTGGCCTGTACTCTTGTATTACCGAAAAAAATACAATTCTGGCGTGGACCACCCTCGTTCCTAGTTTTCGGGTCATAAAACCAGTATGAAACGGAATTTTGGCACCACACTTGCAGAATATTTAGCCAACCATGTTGTTAATTTCAGCTGAAAATTTGATAAAAATCGGTAAAGAAATGACTGAGAACGAAAGGTTTGAGTGAAGGCCGAAAAAGCGATGGGACATTTTTTTTGATCTATACTGGCATTTTTGGAGAGGTAAACCTAAAATAAGCCCAGGTGGGCTCATTTTGGGGGGAACCCCGTACCTCAGGTCCCCACTGTTGCATGCGCATTGAAGCATGCCCATTACGCATGTCTCTAATTACGAACAGTATGTACGTACGTACCGACATAGTCAGTGCTCTTTTTGGCGGCGTAGTCTTCTGATCCTCCGGCAAGAAAAAGTTACCAGTGGCTCTGGCATTTACATCGATTCCAATTGACATCAACAGCGATACCATCTCGTAATCGTCGTGTACTATAGCCAGGTGTAAAGGGCTTTGACCTGAAGGCAAAAAAAGATTTCGCTCACACTGTGCTTTTGCCACTCCAGTTCCAGTTTAAACAGCAAGGTTAAATAGTCGTTAAAGTCAGTGCCTTAACCTCGTGTAAAAAGGCGTATGTTTTTTGTGCGCTGATACATAAAACTATGACAGGTCGTGAGAAAACCTACCAAAATAGCTGGTTAGAGTTGTTCGAATTTGGCGCCGTTCGCTATAGGCAGATTCATCCCAAAGCGAAAAATGTGGTTAAGTTACGGTATATTACTTACCAAACATTTCGTCACCCAGATAGACGTCCTGCGCCAGGCCTGGGAATTCTTTGAGGAGGATCTTGGCCAGTTCCGATGCTTCAGGATCGTCGCGATTGAGCAAAAGATGAATGACAGTTTCGCCTTCTACCCCACGCTTGTTCAGCTTCCACTGGGCGAAGTGCTCTTGAAACATCTTCTGCGCTGATCCGTCCAACATATCTCCCGGAACCATCTCATCTTTGCTGGCCAAATTGGTGTTCTAAAAGCGGTTTTTTCTACGTACGTTCTATGACATATGCCAACTTTTGTTGCTAATAGACCGGTATCTCTTACTGCTAGTTTAGTTTTGTGGCTAGGCTTTTGAATGACGTTGTGGTTTTAGTTCAGGTTTATGTAGGCTATATATGATTACGTACGTAAGTTAAGATTTGGGTTTAGATTTAGTATATGTTTTAGGTTTTGATGTACGTACATAGTCTTAGCCTTAGTTAGCTTAAGGTTTAAGTTTTAGATTAGGCATGTTTGAATAGGTTTAGGTCTTACGGAAACTGTTTGCTCTGCGCAGTAGTGCTTTTATAGGCTCAATTTACATAATTGGGCATACCTGAGTTTTCTTCCATTTTAGGAAGTCGTTCAGCTTAATGAGTTGCGGTTCTACTCCTTCATTGTAGAGCATTGGCGGAAACTTTTCCTGCACGAATGTCTTCACCGATTCTTCGCCTTCATTCTCAAACACCTCCAACAACTCCCCACCTGAAACAGTTGAAAAGTTTTATCAGAAGCAAAATATATTTTCTTTCGTACCAGACTGCACTCCAACCCATTTATAGAGATGGTTTTTCTCGCGTTCTCTATACAAATTCGACCATTTCTCGTCGGGGTCGTATTTCAGATTGGCGATGGTCAAATTCTGCTGTGTGGTAGTGAAGTCAAGCGGATTGACCGATTTTATTTTGCTCTTTAGAATTCCCATCGGATAGGGCATTACTAGCAGCTCGCTTTGCTTCTATACATAGCGGAGGAGATTAGTTGGACCGGTCTTTAAAGCGGCTGCTAACGGTCTCACAGACTATTTGTGCGAACCAAAGCCATCCCAGCTAAATTGGAACAGGTGAAAAATGGGCTGCTGCTAGGGCAACGGCAAGCCAATCACTTAGCCCGCTGAAAAGAAATAGATTTAGAGACGCAGTCGGGGTCCCAGCGTTCTTGTGAGACATGAAACACCCACGACAACTTGAGCAACAGGGTTTTGTTCGCTGGCGCTAAACTAAATTCTAAAATTATAAGTCGCTGTTTGCTTGAATAGAAATCTAACACTCAGGCAGATAGGGTACCCCTATCGTTGCCCGTGGGTGTCGGTAACATACTATGGTACCACTGCCATAAATGATACGAATTTGAATGGAGTGGTACCATATGGTACTACCACAGTGCCCAAAGGTTTGGGTACCACCATATATGGTGCCAGCATCATATACTACGTATGGGATTAAGTGCCTGACTTCAAATAACCATTCTCTGTAACAAAATGTCTGCACGCACAGTCCACCTCTATTGCTATTCGACCCTTTCTTGTCAGGACCATCATAATCTGTAAATGGCAGAAGTGCTAAGGGACCGTCCATAAATTTCAAAAATCAAAAATTCAATATTTGTGAAGTTCGGCAGCTAACGCCCCAAAAAGCTTCGACGTTTCTGCTGACTAACCCCAACTAAAAGATTTTTCTTCCATTTTTTGGCCATATAGATCGTTTTTCCCGTTTGACTAAGCTAGATATACTAAAATCCTATTCTCTGCTTGATAATTATTGAACAGTTTATCATTCTGCTGCAAGAAAATCAAAGTTACAACAGTAACCCAAACAGAACAGTTTCTATTGTATGCCACTAAAAATTCGATAATAAAAGCATAGTGAAAAGTTTCGAAACTTTCTGCTTGTACTCCCCACCCCCTCCGAAGCTCGGCGAAGTTTTTGCGTCTACCCATCCTCCTAACTGAACTTCGAAATTTATGGACGGCCCCTAATAATAATAATACCCGTGGATAGAGGTGCGTATACATTCCATCATACATGTAACAGGTGGTCTGCTCCACACTACTGTTGCTAAGTAAATTTATTTAAAATATAATTTAATTTTAATTTACTTACCAAACAATTTATTTGTATTAGTAAATTTCTAAAAAATGTAATTAAAATTATACTTATAATTTACTTAAGGCAGAAATTCACTTTTAATTTAATTAAAATTATAATTTACTTAACAAATAATTTACTTATTAGTGAATTTCTAAAAAATATAATTAAAATTATAATTATAATTTACTTAGCAACAGTACTCCACACCCAACTTATGCGAGACCTCACGATCAGCCCCCTTCCGAGACGATTTTGCCGATCCCCCTCCAATTTTTCTGGTAAGCAATTTTTTCCTCAAATTTTTACATTTATTTTAGAATCTCAGACACTAAACTACCAACTAAACTAAACACTAACACTAAAATTGCTAAAACCCTCTGTAACAGCACTTTTTAGCTGTATTTGATCGAAAATGAGCAATTTTTACGATTTTTAGTCCAAAATTGCGGTTTTTGAGCGTTTTTAGTACTACCTACCCTAGAATTTGAACTCAGACCTCCAGCCGGTGACAGACCCCCAACCCCCTCCCCATCGGCGGGTGACCTGTTGCATGTATGCATTCCAGCGTAGGAAACAACAAATCGGCCAGATTCCTCATTCAAGACCCCTATTGACCTCCATCGCCACCTAACGCAAAGTTGACATGCGAGTGCGTTCTTATTTGACAAAAGTCTCTGTCTGCCGTAAGAATGACTGACAGAGGCTCAATTTTGTTTATACTCTTTGCGCGGCGGCGGCCGCTGACCTCGGGTGTCCCGCCGGCAGTCAGTAGCAGCAGCCATCTGTGTCTACCGGCCAAAACCTGTCCCCATATTGCGGCGCAACTGTTGGCGCGGCTAAAACCAAATAATAATAGGCCGCCGGCCGAAGAGAGCTCGTTTTTTAAAGAGAGACATATCGATCTCCGAACCACCTGACTGCTGCTCCTGCTGCTGCTGCATAGACTATTATTATTTGGACCAGATCAGCTATGACTAAGCACCACCATCTGAATCGACTTTTAGTGGCAGAAGTTGTCGGACTTCTGGTGCTCTGCATCGTCTCTGCACTGGCTTTGCTAATTCCCCCAAGAACTCTGTTTTTATGGCTTCCTTCTGTGCTTTTCCTAGCCTGCTCAGCCATTGGCTCAGCTTTAGTACTCAGTTTACAGACCACAACCAAAAGCAACGCCACTGTTTACGGTCTGGCAAGAATTCTGCTGTCTTTTTTGGTGCTGGCTTGCTGCGCAGTGCTGATTTATGGAATCGTTGCCGAGTGTTCGGTGGCCGGGCTGGAGTGTCAGCGAATTGAGACCAAAATTCCTCTTTTGCTCGTGGCGCTGTGCTACGCGGTTCTCGGATTTGTGGGCGCTTTTTACGTTTTTAAGGTCAGAAAGTGGCTACCGAAGCCGGGGAAGCCGATGGCTCGAAATGGATTGTCGATGCCCCCGACTAATGGCTCGGTTCCCCTGGAAACTGTTAGACAGTCAAATGCAACAGTCTATGACAGCGAATTAATGCGAGCCAACGTGTCTCCTCACGCCGCCGGGTCACTGGGCGGCAGTGTTCAGACTGTTTATACAGATGTTTGATCAATGTCTGTCTAATTTATGGGTGCTCGTTCGGTTTGTTTGAATAATACGTTCGGGTCGCACTTTACATTATTCTCGTCACCTCACAACCTTTATCTCAGCATCTATTTATTGTCCCCATTTTTCGGCCTTTCTTCCGATCTGAGTCTAAGACTTGGAAGGCAAGAAAAACATCATTTTCGATCGTTTCCGATTTTTTGATAGGGTACGCTGCGTTAGCTTTACTTAGGCCTGTCTGTATGTAGCAGCAGACATGGGCTAGTATTTCGGCTGAGGGGTGTTAAAATTTTCATATCCTGAGGGGGTCGAGGGGGAGGTAAGCCAAAAGTCCTATAATCAAGTGTTTTTGGCTTACTTTTCGTTGAAATAGGTAATTAAAAATAAGCCAGTCTGAGTTCAATTACACCTATCTAGGCGTACTTTTATCATAATTGTCCACACGAAATTCTTCCAAAAATTTTAGCGGGGTAGCGGCTTTGTGAAGGTGGTAGGGCACAGCCCAAAGCGTACAAATTTAAACAAAATAACGTTTTCGTCTCTTTTGTTCAATGCAAGTCGGTGATTCGGCATAGGCGACAAGAGGGAAACTTCTCATCGTCAAAATTTGAAAAGCGCTGCGTTTCCAAATTCCATGCCATCTAGTATTCGCCCCTTTTAAAATCTCACGCTCTATTGACTGCATTCTAATGCAAATTGGCCCAGTGTATAAGCAACCAGATCATGCACAGGTCGCTGCGGCGCGGCAGCCAACACAATTCAATATCACCCAACCCAAATCGTGTCAATTCGGCTGTTTAACGAACCATGCTACATAGGCATGGCCATCCACGGAAGAGACCAGACACAAATGTTTAGTAAAAATCTCCGAATATAATAAAAGTATCACAATATAATCGTGAGCACAGAGTAAAAGAACGCAATCAAAACTCAATAATACAGTATCACAGCTGACTCTCTGTCAGGGCTCTGTGCAGCGTCACCTTGGGTGCCTCGGACGGCTCGGTCTTCTTGTGTAGGTCTTTGTCAAAGGCCAGTCGCTTCGGACCCTGCTCCACCGTTCTGCAAACAAACCTGTGTCGGTAGGTAGGCTCTCCTATTGAATGCAACGTTACGTACGACTGAGTGATGCGGCGCGTTTCCACCAAGTCAGCCTGCATTTTCTCAGCCGAGTGGAGGAGCAGTGAGTCTCGACGACTGCTCAAGGCCATCGCAGTGGCTGCTCGCACTGGCTCCGACACGCCGAACGGACTGTCTCCGGCCAAACGCACCCCTTAACTCAGAGAGAGCATACTGTATATACAGGGTGTGCCAAAAAAAACAACCCAGAAGATTTTTTGCTGTAGCAACCGCAAATCTCAACCGATTTGAATGAATCCTTTTTACCGGCAGCCAAGGCTGCCGGTATAAGATTAGCTTTTCGTTAAGCGTGTAGGATGCAATTGTATCTTAAAGCGTGTGCTGGCGGCGCCGTTCGGCTCGCTCGTTGTAAAGCTGCTAGCCTTTAGACGCTCCATCAAGAAGGAGAGTTTACTCGAACGGTTCGTTCTCAGTCATTTCTCTATGAATTTGGCTCAGATTTTCAGGATTTATTAAAAAGATAACTGAGTACCTATTGCAAAAGTTTGGCCCGAAAATTCCAAGTCCTGCTGATTCCGTGGCTCGAAAACTCACAACAGTTTACTGTGAATTGCAACTGAAAGCTGTTTTTTGAAAGAAGCAAAACAGAAAACTGCTTTTTAAAGGAATATTTGAAGAGTTTACAGTCTGACAGAATTGTTTAAAAGACAAAACTGATTTTAAAGAACTGCCTAAAGAGTTACTGTAAGAAACAATTGCTTGAAAGACAAAAAAGCGTTTTGAAAGTATGGTCTGAAACTTTTACTATCAGAAATAATTGCTTAAAAGAGTGTCAGTAAAATAGATATGTACACGTATATACTACTGACTGCAGTGTTGTTGGGGTTTTTAATCGGAAATATGGTAATATTTTGGTCCATTTATTTAGTGCATTTCAAGCTTTCTATTGATATCCTACTGCAGTCCAACACAGGAAAGGACAGTTTCCCCATCACTCATAATTTATTATCAATGCCTTTGGATACCTATATTGAACCTGCACAATTTTGGTGCGAAACTTACAACTCCTGCTGGTGCTGTGTGCCGAAAACTAAAAGCTAGGGCGGTCCACCTAAACTGTGATCTTTTAGTAATACAAAGAGTATAGCCTCGAATGAAATTTGTAAAGCCGATCGATCCCCATTTGGCATAACATAGATACAGTACTACTGACTGGGCACCCGTGTACCTCAAGGGCACTAAAAATTGCTAAATTTCAAAAAGATGCCTAAATGTGACTTTCCTTTCTGTGGAAATTCCTCAATTTTAGTGCCCTTTGCTATGCTGTCACCAAGAATTGCTTGAGGAGAAAACTATATATTAAAAAGCTGCCTGAATTGTTTACTGTGAGAAAAAATTGCTAGAAAGATAAACCATGGCTAGAACCGTAGCATATCCCGGGGTTGTAAGTTTAGCGTGTACACCCCCTGCCCCCAGTAGCGGAGGAGGTAGAAATAAATTGGGCAAAAATAAGACAAACGAATAAAAATTGTGACCTACACCTGTCTATTTTATGCTCAGAATGCGTTCTACATAAATGTTTTTACTGGCAGCCAATGCTTATGATTAGTTTTTGTTAGGGCTTAAGTCAGACATGGGCAAAGGGGCCGAGGGGGTTCACCCCCTCAGGCTCTGACCTACCCCCCTCAGCCGGCCGCTACCCTCTCAGGAATTTTTGGAACAATTTTGTATAGAAAATTATTATAAATATCTGGATTAGGTGTAAGTGAGCTCAGAATAGTTTATTTTAGCTTACTTTAATGAAAAACAAGCCAAAAAACCTTGATTTTAGCGAAAAATCGGACTTTTAGGCTTACCACCCCCTCAGGCGCTCCTAGCCCCCTCAGCCCCCTAAGGAATTGAAAATTCTACACCCCCTCAGCCGAGATGCTAGTCCATGTCTGGCTTAAGTGTATGGGCCATGTAGACATATCTTAAAGCGTGTGGGCTGGACGCGGTTGGCTCGTAGTAAGCTGCTTATCTTGAGACGCCGCACCTGGAAGGAAACAGGCGACTGGAGTAAACAAGCGTCTCGCCACATTTGCCTTGCACCGGTGCATAGCGTTGGGTTTGGAACTGCGCTCAGCTTTTGCTACTCCTGCTTTCTTTCAATTATGTGTTCCCAGAAATAACTGCCTGCCTGAGAAAACTGCTTTCTGAAAGAACGCTGCATGAAGAGCTTATCAAATAGAAGTAATTGGATGAAAGAGAAAACTGCTTTTTGAAAGAGCTACCTAAAGAGTTTGCTGTCAGAAAGAGTTACTACTTCAAAGAGAAAACTACTTTTTGAAAGAGCTACCTAAAGAGTTTACTGTCAGAAAGAGTTACTACTTCAAAGAGAAAACTACTTTTTGAAAGAGCTACCGAAAGAGTTTACTGTCAGAAAGAGTTACTACTTCAAAGAGAAAACTACTTTTTGAAAGAGCTACTGAAAGAGTTTACTGTCAGAAAGAGTTACTACTTCAAAGAGAAAACTACTTTTTGAAAGAGCTACCGAAAGAGTTTACTGTCAGAAAGAGTTACTACTTCAAAGAGAAAACTACTTTTTGAAAGAGCTACCTAAAGAGTTTACTGTCAGAAAGAGTTACTACTTCAAAGAGAAAACTACTTTTTGAAAGAGCTACCTAAAGAGTTTACTGTCAGAAAGAGTTACTACTTCAAAGAGAAAACTACTTTTTGAAAGAGCTACCAAAAGAGTTTACTGTCAGAAAGAGTTACTACTTCAAAGAGAAAACTACTTTTTGAAAGAGCTACCTAAAGAGTTTACTGTCAGAAAGAGTTACTACTTCAAAGAGAAAACTACTTTTTGAAAGAGCTACCGAAAGAGTTTACTGTCAGAAAGAATTACTTCAAAGAGAAAACTATTTATTGAAAGAGCTACTTAAAGAGTTTACTGTCAGAAAGAATTACTTCAAAGAGAAAACTACTTATTGAAAGAGCTACCTTAAGAGTTTACTGTCAGAAAGAATTACTACTTCAAAGAGAAAACTACTTTTTGAAAGAGCTACCTAAAGAGTTTACTGTCAGAAAGAATTGTGCTTACTGAAAGAGCTACCTAAAGAGTTTAATACAGAAAGAATTACTTCAAAGAGAAAACTGCTTTTTGTTAAGACCTATGTACCTAAAGTGTTTACGCTCAGAATTACATAACTTGCTTGAAACAAATTGCTTTTCAAAGAACTGCCAGAAGACCTTGCCCTTAGAGCAGAATTGCTTGCACGAGAAAACTGCTTTGTTGAAAGGTTTTTCTAAAGAATGTTAGAACTGCTTGAAAGAGAAAACTTCTCTCTTGAAAGGTTTACCTAAGTAGTGTCAGAACTGCTTGAAAGAAAAAAACTGCTTTTTTGAAAAAATTGCCTAAAAAGTGCCAGAATTCTTTGGAAGCGAAAACTGCTTTTTGAAAGATTTACCTCAAGTGTGCCAGAATCCTTTGGAAGCAAAAGCTGCTTTTTGAAAGATTTGCCTAAAGAGTGCAAGAATTCCTTGGAAGCGAAAGCTGCTTTTTGAAAGATTTGCCTAAAGAGTGCCAGAATTCTTTGGAAGCGAAAGCTGCTTTTTGAAAGATTTGCCTAAAGAGTGCCAGAACTCTTTGGAAGCAAAAGCTGCCTTCTGAAAGATTTGCCTAAAGAGTGCCAGAATTCTCTCGAAGCGAAAGCTGCTTTTTGAAAGATTTGCCTAAAGAGTGCCAGAATTCTTTGGAATCGAAAGCTGCTTTTTGAAAGATTTGCCTAAAGAGTGCCAGAATTCTTTGGAAGCGAAAGCTGCTTTTTGAAAGATTTGCCTAAAGAGTACCAGAATTCTTTGGAAGCGAAAGCTGCTTTTTGAAAGATTTGCCTCAAGAGTGCCAGAATTCTCTGGAAGCGAAAGCTGCTTTTTGAAAGATTTGCCTAAAGAGTGCCAGAATTCTTTGGAAGCGAAAGCTGCTGTTTGAAAGATATGCCTAACGAGTGCAAGAATTCTTTGGAAGCGAAAGCTGCCTTCTGAAAGATTTGCCTAAAGAGTGCCAGAATTCTCTCGAAGCGAAAGCTGCTTTTTGAAAGATTTGCCTAAAGAGTGCCAGAATTCTTTGGAATCGAAAGCTGCTTTTTGAAAGATTTGCCTAAAGAGTGCCAGAATTCTTTGGAAGCGAAAGCTGCTTTTTGAAAGATTTGCCTAAAGAGTACCAGAATTCTTTGGAAGCGAAAGCTGCTTTTTGAAAGATTTGCCTCAAGAGTGCCAGAATTCTCTGGAAGCGAAAGCTGCTTTTTGAAAGATTTGCCTAAAGAGTGCCAGAATTCTTTGGAAGCGAAAGCTGCTGTTTGAAAGATATGCCTAACGAGTGCAAGAATTCTTTGGAAGCGAAAGCTGCTTTCTGAAAGATTTGCCTAAAGAGTGCCAGAATTCTTTGGAAGCAAAAGCTGCTTTTTGAAAGATTTGCCTAAAGAGTGCCAGAATTCTTTGGAAGCGAAAGCTGCTTTTTGAAAGATTTGCCTAAAGAGTGCCAGAATTCTTTGGAAGCGAAAGCTGCTTTTTGAAAGATTTGCCTAAAGAGTGCCAGAATTCTTTGGAAGCGAAAGCTGCTTTTTGAAAGATTTACCTCAAGTGTGCCAGAATCCTTTGGAAGCAAAAGCTGCTTTTTGAAAGATTTGCCTAAAGAGTGCCAGAATTCTTTGGAAGCGAAAGCTGCTTTTTGAAAGATTTACCTCAAGTGTGCCAGAATCCTTTGGAAGCAAAAGCTGCTTTTTGAAAGATTTGCCTAAAGAGTGCAAGAATTCCTTGGAAGCGAAAGCTGCTTTTTGAAAGATTTGCCTAAAGATTGCCAGAATTCTTTGGAAGCGAAAGCTGGTTTTTTGAAAGATTTGCCTAAAGATTGCCAGAATTCTTTGGAAGGAAAGCTCCTTTTTGAAAGATTTGCTTAAAGAGTGCCAGAATTCTTTGGAAGCGAAAGCTGCTTTTTGAAGGATTTGCCTAAAGAGTGCCAGAATTCTTTGGATTGGAAGGGAAAATTCCTGTTTTTGAAAGATTTCCCAAAAAGAATGTCAGAATTCTTTCGAAGGGAAAGCTGCTTTTTGAAAAATTTGCCTGAAGAATGTAAAATTCTTTGGAAGAGAAGGTTGCTTTTTGAAAGATTTGCCAGAAGACTGTAGAATTCTTTGGAAGGGAGTTGAAAATTCGTGTTTTTGAAAGATAACCCAAAGGAATGTCAGAATGCCTTAGAAGGGAATGCTGCTTTGAAAGATTTGCTTAAAGCGTGCCAAAATTATTTGAAAAGGAAAGCTGCTTTGAAAGATTTGCCATTATCGTGCCAGAATTCTTTGGAAGCGAAAGCTGCTTTTTGAAAGATTTGCCTAAAGAGTGCCAGAATTATTTGGAAGCGAAAGCTGCCTTTTGAAAGATTTGCCTAAAGATTGCGAGAATTCTTTGGAAAGGCGAAGGGAAAGCTACTTTTTGAAAAATGTGCGTAAAGAGTGCCAGAATTCTTTGGATTGGAAGGGAAAATCATCTGAAAGAATTATCTGAAGAGCTTACTGTCAGAAAGACTTGTTTGAAAGAGAAAACTGCATCTGAAAGAATTGCACACCCAGTTTTCTTGAAATATAGGTTTACTGACGTTTTCCTCTGCTGCCGGTCTAATTTTGTAAAAAATTTCCAAAAAATCTGTCTCTGCCTCTAAAACTGAGACGATCTTAAATATGATCAAACTATCTAAAGTTTTATACACTCATTTTGAAGAACCGTCTTGTTTAAATGAAAGATAAATAAATTCTTGAAAGATTGATGTACCGCTTATTAAGACAGCCTGCTTAGTTCCTGAGATATTTGTCCTCAAAGTCAAAACAGAGAGTTTGGCAATGAACAAGAGTGATAAAGAACAACCCAGCAGATTTTTTACTTTTGCAACCATGAATCTGAACCGATTTGAATCAATCCTTTTTTGAATGAAAGACTTAATTTCTTCAAAGATTAGTGCAATTTTTATTGAGATTCACTGTTTAGTTCTTGTGATATTTGACTTCTAAGTCGAAACAGATTTTGGCAAAGAACAAGAGCGATTCTGTTGCATTTCATAATAAAGCAGATTCCTACTGCTAGGGCTAATGATACTTTAGTGTTGAAGTAAACCGAGTTTCTGTGTCACCAGTAAAGCCTCCAAGAGCCCTTAGCAGTAGCAGGAATCCGTTTTATTACGAAGTGCAGAATAATAAAAAAAATCTCTCTTGTTCACTGCCAAAATCACTGTTTGATTTTGAGAGCCAATATCTCAGGAACTAAGCAGAGTACATTAATGAAAATTTCAGCTGTCTTTTTAAGGATTTATTTATCTTTCATTTAAAAAAGCATTCATTCAAATCGGTTGAGATTTGCGGTTGCTAGACCGAAAAATCTGCTGGGTTGTTTTTTTTGGCACACCCTGTATAACAAGGGGGTCTGCCCCCACCAGAGTTAGGCCATGCACCGGTAGAAACAAACGATTGTTCCGTTCAGCTCAGAACGAAAAATTTTGAACAACCATTTCGAGCCAACAAGCTGACATTCTTCCTGCAAGTTTGTCAGCCACTGCAGTTTCTACAAAAGAAACTCTAGACCAATTTACAGAACAACCGGCTAAGAATTGATGAGCTCACAGAAGCGTTTCAATTTTTTCATTCAGGTGAGCTGAACGGAAAAATCGTGTTTCTACTGGCACGATTTTTTGGCAAGTAATTTTTCAAACTTTTACGATTGTTTAGAATTTCAGGCACTAAAATTGCTAAAATCGCCTGTATACAACAGTACTTTTTAGCTGTATTTGTGTAAAAAATAACGATTTTATATTTTGAATCAGAAAAAAAACATAATTACTGCTCTGCTCTGCTACTAATGAAACCGGCCTCTGTAGGAAATTATCGCATCAATTTTGCAGTTGAGTGACGCAAAAAACGCTTCCTACACCTCACTAGAGAACGAAAATCCCAATTGGTAAGGGTTTTTCCAGTTCGCACTCTACAGCAGTGTCTCTAGAAGGGGGCATTTCTCGTATAGAGAACACACTGTACACTGTACAATGTGAGAATACAAATCAACGTTCAAAAGCGGCAGCTAAAAGGTTAGATAGTAACTACTAAAACAGTGTTACTTCTCAGACTCTCCTTGTGCTTATCGACATTGAAGCTGAAAAAGCGTTTCTGGAATGCCGCGTTCAGACGTCTGCGCTTGCCCTCTCTGGCCCTGCGACGAGCCGACTTTTCCAGATTATACACCACTCTGCAATGCAATTGGTACCGAACCATGAACAGCTGACCATCCAGAACGCACAAATCTATTACAACCGTTTCTGGCAAATCTTAGGGTCACTCTGAACAAAGCTCCATTGCTACTGTAACCTACTTGCGTCTGTTCTTGCGACGTCGTCTGCCGGCCGACTCAGCCCCTTCGCGCTCCAAATCGGCATCTTCGTCCGTCAGTTTCTGCAGATTACGAGCTGAAATACTACTACTTTGGACGGGCAAGATAGTTTCGGAAATTTGGGCGGTCGCGGCCAGTTAAGGATTTAGTTGCAGAGTACAGTTAGGTACTTATCGACCACATATGGTGCCATTAGCCTAGGTACCGGTACCATGTACGGTACCCCTCAAGTTTGGGGACTGGTACCATTACTGTATGGTAATACCACAGGCCCCGAACGTGGGGGTACCATGTACCAAATCTGAACTGAGTGTCAGTACCATAAACCCAGACAGGAGTAGGTTTACCTATCTCCACCGCATTTTCCTCAATCAGCTCGTTTCCATCGAAGTCGCGGTGTTGCCGACGTTTGAAGCAACTGAGCACTGTGCTGGCCAGCACGTGTGACAGCGTGTGGAACCGGTGCAGCAGCATGCCTCAACCACAAACACATTCAGTCATTCACTACCACATTTGGAAACATTAGGTCTATTAGCAAATAGAAAGCATAGAATGCTCGACACCTGTCAATTGATCAGAATTCAAGCCTCAGTACCTGCCGTTTGAATGATGAGCAGGAGCGACAGAAAGAGAATGACCGTGAAGCCGATGGGCTCGATTTTCAGAGGTTCCTGCGTTTTCTCGAAGCCGCCCGTCTGCGGACTGTACTTGTTCCATGTGTAGTTGGCTGAAACAACTTAGTCTATTGTACAGTTGGTAGGTACCACCAAATTTCAGGTAAGTCCAGGTTCAGGTACCTCTAAAATCCAATTTCAGGTTCAGGTTCAGGTACATTTTTCAAAAGTACCCAAGTGTCAGGTTCAGGTTCAGGTACTTTCAACTAGACTTCAAATTTTCGGCTATGAGCAGACTTCTAAGTTTATATCGATGGCTTATACAGAAACAGACTCATAGCAATTTAGTGAACCAGATAGACGGAATAACAGACTCAACCGGTAAAAATGTAAGGTTAGTTAACAAGAAACAGCGCAGACAAGAGAAATAATTCAGCCGTTGTGCACTACAACAGTGCCACTCACATCCTTGTTCACCTTAATCAACAATTCTTTTTCTAAATTACTTGCTGACAAAGGGTAATGCCTTTTTTCGGAGCAAAACTTGCCTGACTAAAGGCACGCTCTACTGTAGCAGAGGAGGCAGGTATCGATAGATTTCATAAAGGCAGATTTCATAAAGGCAATTTTCGGATGGGGGCTTTTCCATATAAGCGCCTTCATTTTTAAGTTACAGTACACGTACTGTAGGTGCAGATAAAGATAATGTGCATTAGACGCTTCACGTACACCATTTTTAAGAACAAAACTGTAGATCGTCAAGCAATATCTGATCTAACCAATTTCAAAAGTTCACAGTACGTGCTACTTGTACCGGGAAGTGTAAGACAAGAATTACCTGAAAAGTAGGTACCGACCTAGTAGGTGTCAGGTAAGTACTTTTATTTTCAAGTAGGTCCAGGCTCAGGTTCAGGTTCACAATTTTCCGGTTAATACCCAGGTTTCAGGTTCAGGTTCAGGTATACCTACCAACTGTAGTCTATTGTGTTGAAATAGAAATGTGCGCAAAGAGTTGGTGGTCGGCACAAAACAAAGCCCAACCCAGGCCACCGAAAGTTGGTGACAGCCAGTAGGTAAATGGGAATCGACTGGATCTAAGCACCTAAAGCTACAATAGCAACCACACGCATTGGGACAAACGGCAACGGGGACAGCTACCACTGAGACCCGCCCAGACTGACATCGAGCGTGTGTTTAGACCAGTAGCAAAGGAAGGGCAGGATGTGGGTGTGCGTGATGTGCCCGCAGTGTGGCCTGACGCATGGGCTACGGCCCCGCCTGGAAAATCCATCCATCCACATCTGAAGGTTAAAAACAGTACCGTGAGGCATGAAGTTGAAGGAGAGGAGGTCTTTGTTGATCTGCAGGAGGTAGATGATGAGCACCACCAATGCGTTGATCAGCAGCAGACCGAAAGCGATCATGTTGCGCAGACTGGCCAGACCAATCGCTGCCTCTTCCTCCTGTTGGGCCGTCTTCTTGATCGGCTATAACAGTCAGGCACATAACGCCCTTTATGCTACTGGCATCATGTATGGTACCCCACGTTCCACCACTGTGGACACAAAATTGCCAAAATCGCCAATAACACAGCACTTTTTAGATGTATTTCAGCCCAAATTAGCGATTTTGACGATTTTTAGCCGAAAAATCGCGATTTTTGAGCGGTTTTTAGTGCCCAGCCAATCACTCCCTAGAATTTGTGCTCAGACTCCCTCGGCCGGCGCCTGACCCCCTCCCCGCTTCAGCGGATGGCCTGTTAGATGGATGTAAACATGAGAGTAAAGGGTACTATGCAATCATGTCTGGTTAATCCGGTTTTTCTCTAACGGTGTGAAAGAAGATGTAACAGGCAGAACCATAAATGAAATGCATAGAGACCTGCAAATAGTCGCGTACAAAGTCAGCCCAGAACTGGTACTCCATTTCATCGAGAACGTCGTTGGAGCCGTCCTTGAGGTATGAGACGTGCATCCAGTCTGGAGTCTTCGGCTTGCTGTACTTCACTGAAATGTGCCATTAAGCTCCTATAGCCCTTACTTGGCTACAGTCAACTATTTTTTGGAAGGAATAAAATTGTCTGCAATGTTTAGCAACGGCTCAAAAACTCCAGCAACCTAAAGTATGTGACGCAAGTAGAAGACCGATCAAGACAAAATAACAAGAAAATGATTAGATTAGATTAAAGATTTACCAGTGCTACTGTTTGAAAATGAAAGGGTACCTTCGTTTCTCAGCTTCTCAAGTTCCAGCGATTCTGTCGAAGCTCGAGTTGGAGAGTCATCCTAGAAATTCTACATACATTACGTAATTATATGCAACTCAGGTAGTTGAGGTCACCGTCGAAATTTGAGAAGAAAAAATTCTGTTTAGGAAACCTGTCCAAAATCCTGAAAAAATTTTTTGACCCCTCTACCCTTTCAGACATGCCCTACCCGAAATGTAACTACAATTGTACGTATTACACTGACAAAACTATACTACTGCTGTATAATGGGCAAAGGGGCTTGGGAGAAGGGTTTGGTACCGCTTAGCTTATAGCCTAAAACTTCCAAAAACCTACGTACATCGTTTACTTACTAACCCATTTTCCTACCCTACCCTACGAAGAAAAAATATAACCGGTGACCTCAAGCATTACATCAAATGAGCGCAAGCTGCTCGCCGGCGGCACTCTGTATCGAACCGCGTCCACCTCTGAAAGTTTGGTAGGTGCGCTCTGATCGGCTGAAAAGTACAAAACATTTTCTGTAGTTCGTGCGGAGTAATTCTCTGTGACTTTTCTAGGCAAGGCAAGGCAAGGCAAGGCAAGGCAAGGCAAGGCAAGGCAAGGCAAGGCAAGGCAAGGCAAGGCAAGGCAAGGCAAGGCAAGGCAAGGCAAGGCAAGGCAAGGCAAGGCAAGGCAAGGCAAGGCAAGGCAAGGCAAGGCAAGGCCGCTTTTGGTAATCTTCCCTGGGCTCCCAGGTTCCACCATGAGCCCCCCGCATCAGTTTTTTGCATTTCAATGCATATAAAAGACATGTGGTTCACGTTATGTCAACATACAGGCATTGTTGGGTGGCGAGGAGTGAATGATGTTGATCTCGGGCACATCCACCTCCAAGCACTTTCGTTTGTTGGTCAACACAGATTCCTCGTGCAGCGTGGTCTCAGCAGCAACAGCGCTGGTTCGATGCAGACTTAGTCGCGTTGCATACCGACCGTCCATCCGGTTCTCCACCTGCTCGAACCGTCGGTCTAGACGTTCCAATCTACAACAGTGCCCTTTTGCCATTTTATACTGCATCAACAAATTGCTATTTTCTGAGTCAGTTTGGTACTACTGGAGCTGTCACAAACATTTTGGCCAGAGATAGGTAGTTTTTAGGTATAGAGGGCTGCTGCCAGTCCATTGAGAACCAACAAACTTTTCTCCAATCCAGATCAGTCGTTCGTCCTGGCGGCTGACTCGGTTAGACCTCATTCCCTGACAACACAAACACCGACACAAACGGTCGCACTCATTCTCGTCCTCCTCCTCGTCCGTTTTTGAGCGCTTCAGAAACGGAATCTTTTTCATCCACTGCTGCAGCTTGGTTTCAGATAGATTGCGACCTAAACTGTCAGACCTCAACCTTGTGCTATTGGTTTACAGATGTTTGGTTTCATGAAACATGATCCCAACGGGTTTGCGACCAACTGTACAAACAAATCGATCAAAAACTTACCAGTAGCCTTCTGTGCAGCTTCGCGTGTGCCCCAGTTGATGACGTTGAGGTTGATCAGACTGTACAGAGCCATGAGTACATAGGTGCTGGGCACCATCAGGAAGAAAACGGCGCCATAGAAGATGTTGCTCAACTCTCGAGGATGAAAAAAGGCCGCTCCACAGAAAATGCCTGCCAGTGACACCACGAACACACTGGTTGGGGAGCCCAGACCTACAAATATGTAGAGCAAATTACTAGCAACTACAACGAGAGAGACAAGATTTTTCAGAACTGAGCAATTCTGAGCAAATGACAAGTTTACCTTCTGCAGCGATTTGAATTCCAGTTCCCACCAGCACAGCCATCATGATGAAAGCATAGCCGACACTGAGCAGCTTAGCCAAAGCCAACTGCACCTTACTGCTGGCCACAAAGCAGAGAGTGCAGAACAACACGATCGGCACCATGTTGCACCACAACATTACGTGACTAAACACACAACGTTTGTGCAATCTGACGATCCATGCAGGCCAATCCAATTCAGTTGATCCAGCCATTCAGTCCATTCAAAGGCATACAATCAAATCTCTTCCATCCCTTAATCCAGTGCATCTGACTGAATCCAGGTAATTTAATCAATCGAATCCAGTTTATCCTAACCACTCAATCCGATCCAGTTTAACAGTCCATCCCGTCAGAAAGTCACTAGAGTCAGTAGAGTCACTAGAGTCAGCTAGCGTCAGTCAGTAGCATCAGTCAGTAGAGTCAGTCAGTCAGTAGCGTCAGTAGAGTCAGTCAGTAGAGTCAGTAGCGTCAGTAGAGTCAGTAGAGTCAGTCAGTAGCGTCAGTAGAGTCAGTCAGTAGAGTCAGTCAGTAGAGTCAGTAGAGTCAGTCAGTCAGTAGCGTCAGTCAGTAGCGTCAGTAGAGTCAGTCAGTAGAGTCAGTCTCAGTCAGTAGAGTCAGTCTCAGTCAGTAGAGTCAGTCAGTCAGTCAGTCAGTAGAGTCAGTCAGTCAGTCAGTCAGTCAGTAGAGTCAGTCAGTAGAGTCAGTAGAGTCAGTCAGTAGAGTCAGTAGAGTCAGTAGAGTCAGTAGAGTCAGTAGAGTCAGTCAGTCAGTAGAGTCAGTCAGTCAGTAGAGTCAGTCAGTCAGTAGAGTCAGTCAGTCAGTAGAGTCAGTCAGTCAGTAGAGTCAGTCAGTCAGTAGAGTCAGTCAGACAGTAGAGTCAGTCAGACAGTAGAGTCAGTCAGTCAGTAGAGTCAGTCAGTCAGTAGAGTCAGTCAGTCAGTAGAGTCAGTCAGTCAGTAGAGTCAGTCAGTCAGTAGAGTCAGTCAGTCAGTAGAGTCAGTCAGTCAGTAGAGTCAGTAGAGTCAGTCAGTCAGTAGAGTCAGTCAGTCAGTAGAGTCAGTCGGACAGTAGAGTCAGTCAGTCAGTAGAGTCAGTCAGTCAGTAGAGTCAGTCAGTCAGTAGAGTCAGTAGAGTCAGTCAGTCAGTAGAGTCAGTCAGTCAGTAGAGTCAGTCAGTCAGTAGAGTCAGTCAGTCAGTAGAGTCAGTCAGTAGAGTCAGTCAGTCAGTAGAGTCAGTCAGTCAGTAGAGTCAGTCAGTCAGTAGAGTCAGTCAGTAGAGTCAGTCAGTCAGTAGAGTCAGTCAGTCAGTAGAGTCAGTCAGTCAGTAGAGTCAGTCAGTCAGTAGAGTCAGTCTGTCAGGTCAGTCAGTCAACTGACCTGCCAACATGAAAAGCGGCCACCTGACTGAAGACCAACATAGTGAATATGATAGCCGGGGACAGCAGTGAAAACAGAATCACCAACATCTGATACAAAATGTACAATCGACTGATACTGTCGTTGTTCTCCACTGCTTTCTGAAAGGTCCACTTGACTTGCACATCAAGACCAAGTAACGTTATCCTCAGATTCACTGCACCTTGTAATCAGCGAGCAAATCAATGGTATTGGCGATCGAAGAGGGAGTCCAGCGCCTGCGCTGGTTGTAAAATTCGTCGAAGCCTTCGGGAGCGTATGTTTCCGCGTCAGAGGCCGCTGCGTACTCGATTCGGTAGCCTCTCTTCAGAAGCAATGTCGACAGCCATCTGTCTTCTCCTAAAGACACATTCATACACCTGTAGAACAAGATTCAACTGCAGAAACGGCCACAAAAAACCATTGGACCGAAGTTACAGCTAGAGACCTGCGCGGGCCGCCTTTTTGGCGGCCCGGCCCGGCCCGGATTTTCAAATTTCCAGCCCGGCCCGGCCCGGCCCGGCTGACATTTCGTGCCGGGTAGCCCGGCCCGGCCCGGCATCTCAAAATTTTCAGGCCCGGCCCGGCCCGGCCCGGCAAATTTAGAATGGCTCAAAAACGCTGAATATCGCTATTTTTAGCAATTGCAAAGTAAAAACGAAAGTTTTATGGTAAGGAAAAACAGTTGAAGAGGCTAAATAACGAAAACGTTTGTTTAATGTTTCGAAAATTTATGTCACTGTTCGGGAGTGAGTTGAAAATCAGAAATGCCGTTTTAGCCCTTATATTTTAGAGTATAAGTTGGTGACACTTAAATTGACATGACCAGTCACACTTAAATTGGTCGTCAAAGTCAAATTGTTTGTCGTGAAAGCAGTGGCGTATCCAGGATTTTGGAAAGGGGGGTGTAAAATTTTGAAAGTGCCTGGTTGGGCCGCTGCCCAACCAGGGTAAGAAAATTTAGCAAAATTAGCCTTCAAAAACGCGTTTAAAACGCATTCCGAGCTTAAAATTAACAGAAATTACAAGTATTAGTAGTTTATAATGGCCTGGTTGGGCTTCTGCCCGACCAGGGCGAGAAAATTTTGAAAATTTGGCCTTCAAAAACGCATTTAGAAGGCATTCTGAGCACAAAATAGACAGTTTTAGTACATAATTCATTAGTTCCTTATATTTTTGACAGACTTTTTCTTCCTACCTCCACCGCAAAGGGGGGTGTACACACCCTACACCCCCCTGGATACGCCACTGCGTGAAAGTATCCTTTCTGTAGCCGTACTTAGCTTTTTACCGAAAGAAACAAAATGACGCCCTAGCGCAAACAGATAAGTGTAATGAAATCGTAATGAAGTATCCATGGCGCCTTTCTTCAGTAAAACACCTGGGCGCTGATTGTATGTATGTACATTGATGAGAATGGTCAAAATTCTTTAATCAAGTAAACACCGGCCCGGCCCGGCTTGAAAACACAATTTTTGCGGCCCGGCCCGGCCCGGCTAAAAATCCCCGCCGGGCGGCTTGTGCAGGTCTCTAGTTACAGCACATCTCTGAACACTGTACCTTGATCGTACTGTACATAGTGTCTGGGTTGAGTGGGCAGTTTGGTGTATTTGTGCATTACATTGTCATCCATCAAGGCCGATCCTCTGAACAGACTGAAGCAGCCTGGCGAACACAGGACACAGCCGAATACGTGTTCAGCCGCTTTCTGGAACCAGTGAGCGATGGCGTACTCGAACTTCTGGTACCACACCATCATGCCTATAAGATATCTCACTCAAATCTGTATACAAACATGATAAAGGTTAGCGTTCGTAATGATACAGTGTGCTACCTTTAATCTACAGTACACAGAAATCCATACCAGCGCCAATGGGGTGAATTCTGCCACAGGAAGCGCCCAGTCTGCTGTCAGTTTTCATGAGGTCCACCAGTTTTTGCACAGAGGCCGGCGAAAATTTAGAGTCGCCATCGATGGCCAGAATGTAGGTGTTGTCGGCGAGCAGTTGTTTTCTGCCTGTGTCTGCTATCAACTCCATTAACCGGTGACCCAACAGATAGTACATATACATCACCTGAAAATCTCTGATCACTGTGGCTTGTGGCTAGAAAGAACATACGAACAAAAAGAACAGATGACAGAAAAACTGGATAAAGAACACAACAAGAACGTATAAAAGGAAACAGAACACATGATAGAATATAGAACAGACTAAAACAAATTCTTTAGAAAGAGCAAACAAAGCCAGTTTGTCAATTGAACAACAAAGCAATGTTAGCCTATCACAAGATCCTTTAGAATGCTAACCTGCGACCAACGTTTCTTGTGTCTGCACTTCAATTTGTCTTTGATGTGTATGAAAAGACGGTTGTCGCCTGGCAACGTATAGACGATCCGACCTCCGTACGGCACATCGAACTTGACTGGGGGTCGCAGCTCCATCCGAACCTTGTGCACGTCGCTGCAACAAAGGTACGTTTAACTAGAATAGAAACGGTATTCTTAGATGGTTTTGAGTTGCACAGTTTTTAATGAAAAAATGAATTTTTGTTCGTAGCAAATACCCTGTACACTTACGAAGCAGCGTCGTTCATAACAGAGACCAACTGTTTCACAAATTCGTTCGGCACATGCATTCCCGTCTCAGGGTCGTCGAACCAGGCGTCATCGAAAAATATGTGAGCTAAATGGAAGTGTACATACTACATCATGCTAACACTATTGTGAGAATTTTTAATCTGACAGCAGGTGACGGCAAGCGTCTAATCCACACTTGGAATAGTTTCAGCGAACCAAATAATGCGGTTGTTCCAGTTTATTTTAGAGTACGGTCCAAAAAAATTTTGCGAAAATAATAGTAATACCCAACCAAGACGTAATCCGTTAATTATGTTGTGTACTAACACTAGTTTGCTCAAATGAATTGATATGAGAGAAAAAAATAAAATAAAAAATAATCCAAACTTTCAGATAACCATTTTTCTGCCTAATCTTCTATTAGAAGACAAAGAAAGGCAGGCACCTTCAAGTTCGTAGTAATCAGGGTCGACCACCTTCAAGTATTTCTGGGCGTTCTTTCGCGCACTCTGATCTTCGTCTAGCCTGGAGAAGAAAGAATAATAATAATAATAACATCTGCCTGACTTTACACCAACCTGAGAATGGACTTGATCATCTGTTTCATTTCAGTTTCCGTCTCGTGCCACATGGTGGCGCAGACGTAGATCTTGGTGATGCTGTCGGCGCTGCTGTTGCTAAGCGACAGACTGGTCAGACTCGCCATCAACGACATGTCCGTCCCTTCGGTGGCCGTAGAATCGTCCGTGGCGTACTCGTCCTCACGCAGCTCCTGAAAAACTTACTCCTTTACCGTTTACAGACAGGAGTAAGCGAGACGATGTATGCAGCCTGACAGCACAGGGTCTCTGGTTACCAAAGCAACTTTGGGCTGATCAAGCTTTGAGCAGCAAATAAATTTATACCCTTGTGCGCACTCGTTTCGTGTGAACTCTGCGTCGGTTGAGCGTAAGTGAACTGTCCACCAGCAGACCGTTGTACATTGGAAAGACAAACAACCTAAACAGAACACATGTCACACTTTGCGCACACAGTCAAGCGTAACCTACATGCAAGTATGTATGGCGCATTCTGCCTACCCCCATCCGACTTAAGGGCCAGACCCTCCAATTGGGACCCAAGACGATTTTTCAGACCTCTACGATTTTTCAACAAATCCTTGCAATTTTTTTTAGAATTTCAGATCAGGGGCCTGGAGGCTTACCCCCTCTCGGTCGGCTATACCCTCCTCGAGGAAAGTATTTTTCACTTTTTAAGGTAAAATAGGCGCTTTGAACTTCTTTGTGACCTTGCAATGCACCTGGTACAAAAGAATAGGCCAAAACTCACGTGTCAGTTTTCATCAGTCTACCCGGTTTCTGCGAGAAAACATGGTAGACCAACCACAAATAGCTGGCGAACCAGAAGAGAAAGACCCAGGCCACCTTCCTCACGATCAGGCCTTCGAAAAACGGTCCATAGTCACAGTTGAAGAAGACACTGTCAGGCAAGACCGTGGCCAGATAGCACGGCTGTTCCTTCCTCATCTCGCAGAACACCACCAATAGGATGAGAGAGGCGGGCATGATGGCGATCACAGGGATACTGTAGCTGAACCGCTCCATGCGCACTTTGCAGGCGAACTTGGCCAACTCGTAGCAGATGAGCGCCGACAGAATCAGCCAGAGAACCAGCAGCAACACTGAGTGGGCGCTGGCCACGTGGTTCTTGGTCTGCTCCACCGACTGGTTGCCCATCGGATTGCCCAGCTCGAACAGCACGTGAACTGGATGCACCGCTCCCCCTGCCAGAATCATGCAGAAAAAGGTAAGCGACACCTGAAACAATTTATAGGCATACATGAGCCAGGTTGCCCAGCCCCAACTTGGGCTTGATCCCCAAGCCCAAACGACACCTACCAGAAGCCGGCTTTTCACACCCTTCACACCTACCCCTACCCCTGAGAGAGTTTAGGGACCCTCCGACCCAAAAATACTGCAAGTACTAAAGTCTGTCCAAAAAATAAGCGACCTGGCGGTTTTTTGCGAATTGCTTTTTATAGAGGCCCCACTTGGGCCGCATGTAGACAAAGCCGAATTCTAGTCGTGGGCATATACTAATCTGCGCTACGATTACTCTGAACCCTAATTTGCGCTACAGAAAAATGAGCTTTTCCCCTAAGTTGTTGAAACTTCCTGATTGAGGTATTCATGACCGCCGAAATCGATTCTGACACTTCCCGACCCTGAAAACCTCACCCTGATACCGTAATTCCGATTTCAATAATGGGTGGTCCAGCTCTAAGAAAAATGAATTTGTGCTCAAAACACAAATTTTCCAAATTTGTATGTCAGAAGTAGCAGTGTTGCAATGGTAGACGTTCGCAAACATTGCAAAGTGATTGCGGATGGTTAGAATGGTATTGGACTGCTCAATCTCGTACGACAGAGCTGGACCTCCTCATTTTTGGAGCCGAATTACGGTATCAGGGTCACGTTTTCAGGATCGAAAAGTGTCAGAATCGATTCCGGCGGTCACGAATACCACCCATTCCGAAAATTTCATCCAAATCCATCTCTCTGGCTACGTTTCACCTATCTTGTTTAATTTTCAAGAAAACGCCATTTTTTGCGATTTTTGCACACTGACCGGCCATATGTAAGACAAATTAAACGGTTGTATCAGAATAAAAAAGCGAGTTATACCATACATGTAACAGGTCATCCGCCGATGGGGGGAGGGGGGTTGGGGGGTCTGGCGCCGGCCGGGGGGGTCTGAGCCAAAATTTTGGGGGAGGGGGGTGGGCACTAAAAAACGCTCAAAAATCGAGAAAAATCGCAATTTTTGGCCGAAAAATCGCCAAAAATCGCTAATTTGGGCTGAAATACAGCTAAAAAGTGCTGTTTTGCAGGCGATTTTGGCAATTTTTGTGTGTGAAAGTGTAAAAAATTGCAAAAATTTGCTCGAAAATTTACTTGCCAGAAAAATCGGAGGGGGGGGGGGTCGGTGAAATCGTCTCGGGGGGGGGGGGGGTCCCCATCCGGGGGGGGGGGTCTGGCCTAAAGCGGGGGGGGGGCAGACCCCCCCAGACCCCCCTGTTACATGTATGAGTTATACCTTCCAAATCGAGAGCACAATGTGGTTCTTGTATCTGGTGCGTTGCAGAGCTTCTTTAACCTGGCCAAAATAGGAGATGAGCCGGTAGCGCGCCGACTTGGACACGTAGTTCTCCCACCACTCCAGCGAACTCAGAATCAGTGCCACGTGGAAGAACTCTGGCGAACTCAACTCTCGGTCGATAATCGGCCACAACCACAGAACTGACGCCTGAATGTTACGTTACGCAATTAAATTACACTATGTACAGTATCAGTACTATACCAAGGCAATCTAATGGGAAGCCCTGTTCGTTTAAATCGTTTACGGTTCTCGACGCGAATTTATTCAGTAGATACGGTAGCATGGCAATTTACGGTCCGACCGGGATGTAAAGTAAAGACTAATTGACGTAACGACGATGCCGTCTGGCCAATCATACAAGAAGACTTGCCCCCCTTTGTAGGGTGGCTGATCTGTTTAGCTTAAGCCTAACCATAAGTGTAAAGTTAGACTAGAGCATGAACTAATAATGCTTAACTTAAATCCTGATTTTAAACCTGAGCCTAAAACTAAAGCACAACCATAAATATAAATCGGTAATTGCTAATTAAATAGGATTTTCTGCAGGTTTTAAAACAATAAATAGGGTTTTAAGCACTTGTGACAGGATTTCTACCCGATTTTTAGTCCTCAAAACCCTGTTTTGAGCCCAAAAATGGTCGCTGAAACCCGCTTTGGGCATAGCCCTGAAACCCTACTTTGGATCAGAAAAATTCCCCCCAGCCGAAAACCCGGCTACATGTATGTTCAGACATGGGCTAGCATTTCGGCTGAGGGGTGGTAAACTTTAAAATGCTCAGGGGGCCGGGGTAGTGTTGGCTGAGGGAGTTTGAGGGTATGGTAGGGTAAACTTTGAAACTTCAAACTCCTAACAGTTTTAGTAGTTTGAAGAGGTCGGGTTGTGCCACTGCCTAACCCGTGCGAGAAAAATTTGAAAAATCAGCTTTCAAAAAACGCACTGATACGCACTAAATTACAGGCACTATTCAAAGCTGCTTCTACAACCTACCGAACGCATACTTTGATGCCCAAAACTTCCCCTGAACACAGCCAAAATCCCCTGACAAATTTTAAATCCACTGACAGGCACAAACCTGTATAGACATACAGTAGACCGTACATGTACAGTACATGTACCTGCATAATGAAAGCGACCACATCGGTGAAGGTGATGGCGCAGGTTTGGTCTCTGAGTCTGCAGTCGCCGGCATGGGTCAAGACGTTGAGGAAGCTGGGAATGAAAGCCACTCCACACAACAGAATCACTGCGCGCACAGAGTCAAGGTCCGGCAACACCACGAAGAACAACAGTGACTGGCCGATTGCTCGCAACGTTTCAATGATAAATGCCTGCAACAACATAAATGCTCAGTTGCAGCAGGTTCGTAGATCAAGGCACTTAACGCCGATTACGGTACCGACACCATGTATGCATACATGGCCCGGGGGGGTCTGGGGGGTTTGCCCACCCCCAACTTGGGCTCGACCCCCCCAAACGACCCCACCCACCCACCTGAAGCCGACTTTTGTTCCTGACCCCACCCACCAAAATCGCCGCGACCCCCCAAACCGGCAGACCCACCCCCAAATTTTCGGATTTTGACTACCCCCAACCCATTTTTCCGGCCCATGTATGCATGTATGGTACCGGTACCTAGGCTAGTGGCACCATATATGGCACCGACACCATGTATGGTACCGGTAACTAGGCTAGTGGCACCAAATATCGTACCGTCACCATACATGGTACGGTACGGTACCCCCGCGTTCGGGGCCTGTGGTGGTACTGGTACCTTCGCATTGGTAGCGGTACCATATGGTACCGACACCATACAGTATATTGCGCCGGTACCGTAAACGGTGTTAAGTGCCCGACTGCAGGTACAGTAGTGATGTAACCGAAATCTCGTATTCTCGAGTCTCAGTATTTCTATCTCGTTTACATCACTATTCGTAGACTTGTAGACTTACCGTCAGAAAGATCCAGATTGTAGGGTTGGGCACCCATTTAAAGAAAACGAATCGGAAACACCGGATCAGGGTGAGCACTTCAGGGACAGACATGGCCAGCCAGACGCCCCAGTAGAACCAGGTGACTGCCGAAGTCGGTCTCCGCACTGTTCTTTGCGGCTGCAGAGCTGAATGACGACCTAAAATCAGTTAGTTTCTTGTTGAATTTTCGGTCTGGTATTGTTTTTGCTGTCCAAATCTCTTCAAAACAGGTAACGCTTTTTCTAAAACAGTAACTAAAATGTGAACAACAATTATGCAGAAAAGAAAACAGAACTAGGATTTTCGGCTTGAACTTCAATATTACTAACTTTACACAGAAATCAGTTGAAAAATAAGGAAAGTACCGTAGGGCTTGCAGACACTGTAGGTAATCTCCGGCCTTAAATTAGCTGCCATAAGCAATGCTAGCAGTTTAGTGAGTATTCCCGAGACCAGCACCGATACATGCAGCAATATGTACACGATAATCTAAAATAATCATTAAGCTATTAAGTACTTTATGAAGGATGATAGGGCACTAGAATGTTTCACTTTCTCATCATAAATTTTTCTGAGGACTAAAAAGTTACCGTGAAATACACTTGTAACTGTTTTGTAGGAAAAATTCAAATTTTTCGATTCTGCTCAGAAGCAAATTACCTTGAAGATCTGCGCAGCCAGAACAATCCATTTCGGTTCAAAAACGTCGCGTTCGGTGGCCACAGAACGGAAGACATTCCATCGTTTCTCCATGTTACTAAAAACTCATGCACTCAGCAAACTTTTGGCCTGACTTCCCAGCTAACTCTCACTTGCTCTGCTCCGATAAAAAGCTGACTTTGTACTGGTTCTTTCTCGTGAACTTCTGGGCCAGATCGGCAGAGCTTTTCCGTTTGGCCACATTGAAGCTGTTGTCCAGGTCAGAAAGCACCCCATCAGAGTGGGCCCTCTGAGCTATTGGGTGTCCTAACGTGGTTGCCTTGGCGCGAGGGGTCTGAGGTAGGTCGTTCTCTGAATAAAAAAGCAGGCTATACCGTCAGCTTGGTATATACGGTCTATGGTACCTGGGCACAGGGTAGTGGTATTGTGGGCAGGAATTGGAAAAGTACCTAATATCAGGTATCAGGTACAGGTATTTCAAAAATACCCAATCAGGTATCAGGTATAGGTAGGTATTCACAAAAATACAGGTATCAGGTATTTGCTCATAAAAAGTTAAAATCCGGATTTTAGCCGAAAAATCGCCCAGACTACCAACTTAGTCTCAAAAGTCAGCTAAAATCAGATTAGTCCAGTCATTTTATGATTTTTTTCGTTAGGGAACTGCACAAAGTGCTAAAAACCCCCTCTCAAAATATCACAGGGGTGTGGAATCGCTTTGCACATCCATCTCTAGTGGTTTATCTTTGCTACTTAGAGTATGGCTTCTCATAATTTACCCATAGAGTGTGTCCCTATTTGTCTTCGCCTTTATTCATTGCTTTACTCAGGATTTTGCAAAAGGAAGTATAAAATTTTTAGATCTCTGGTTGGGCGCGTTGGGCCATGGACCAATCAGGGCGAGAAAAATTTGGCAAAAATGGCTTGAAAAACCCTTTTGAAAGCATTCTGAGTATAGTATTAACAGAAATTAGGAGGTATTGTAGGCTGAAGTGGCCTGGTTGCGCAACGGCCCAAGCAGGGCGAGAAAATTTTGAAAAATTAACCTTCCTACGCGCTTTTTTAAGCAACAAATCGGTCAGAAACTACCATTTATTGCCTTCTGATTTGTACCTGATACCTGTACCTGTTTCAGGCCAAAAATACCCAAAATCAGGTAGGTACAGTTCGAAAGTACCCGATCAGGTATCAGGTAGGTATCAGGTGGGTATTGCAAATCTACCTGATCCACAGTAGGTAGTGGAACCATCAAACGCCTACCTTCGAGTTCTGTGGTAGTGTCGTCATATAAAATTCCTTATGTAGTATTGAGGGTGTATATAGTAACTAACCTGTCACTCAATTAAAATTTTCAAAATCTAAGCTTTTGGCAGAAAATCACTCAAAGCAGCAGCTAAAACCGGCTTGGTCTCAATTTTGACCATTTTTTGTTCAAGAAATTAGTACGGTCTATTTTTAATGCCGCCAAATACTTTGCTGTTTAACTCAAAACAGTCCAATTTCTTAAAGAAACTATGCATGAATCTGTCTACAACCTGACTGCATAGAGCGCGGACGCGACTGCATAATTCACCTTTTTCCCTGAATTTCACCAGCGGAGGCAGGGTCTGGGCGGAGGATCTCCTGTTCTGCACGGTCAGATCCCAAGTGGACGAACTCTCGGGCGGATCTGCCATCCCGACGAGGCCTTTCAAGTTTCACTCAATTTCTTTTCTTGCCAGCGTTCGTTTGCCGTCAGTCACAGGACACTACACAGAGCAGATTAAATGGGCCAAACTGACCGTCCGACCGGCCACTCACTCACTGACCATTACTCTGACCTCTGGCGTGATTGACAAGCAAATTTGCATATAGTTGTGGAGGGCTCACAAAAGTTTACTGCTATAGACTTGAATTATTCAGTAAAATAGATCATCTACGTATGTATTACATAAACTGAACGAAACTTTGTACTGAGCTGTTTGAACGCGTTTTTGAAGCCAATTTTTCTCGCACTGGCTTCAATTTTACGCAGCATTTGTGACTATGGTGAATAAAAGATAAATAGCCCACTCTTCGCTTCATTTGACATGATTTGGTTCTGCCATTACAACACACATTGAAAGGAAATCATTAAGTAACATCGATCGACAAGTTTAAATGGCCGAATAACACGAAAATTTATCACACTCTAACTTAGCCTTTAGATTTAGTGTGTTGTCGTATGTATTCGTTAATAATTAGCGCGCCACAAACATGCACGTTTAAGCTGCGAATCACTCCGAATTGCGTAATTTCAACCGCAAAATCCAACCTTGACATCAGCTCAACCGGAATTCCCTCTTTTTCATGTCTGAAAAGCGAAAATTAGTATTACTATTTAGCCTTTTTTACATTTTTACTGCTCACTACACGGGCGAAGTTGTTGTCGGACACACTAAAAGCGTATACCAAAAAATTCTATCAGAAAAGATGAAATCTATGTTAAAATTTCATGCATTTACACTAGTTAAAGCACCCTGTATGTCGTTCAAAACTACAAAAATTGAAATTTTCGAAAGCCCAATTCAGTTGTGTGACCGTACGTACATAGGTAAACACATTTATACCCCAGCAACAAAACAGTTCTGGCGGGAAATTTGAAATCGTTCACTGGCACGCTGCGATTTGTCTGTTCAACTCCTACCACTTTAAATCCGCGTTCACGCATTGCCGACAAGTAAGCTGACAGATCGAATAGTTTCACCTGAAACAAAGTAGGAGTGAGGAAGCAGACGATTTTCAATGAAAATCCGAAAACCTCCGAAATTTTTAGCCAATTTTCGGCAGTGACGCTGAGGCTTTTGAAGTTCTGATCATCGAGAATTTGCTTGTTGGCCAGCACCAGTTCGCCGACGCCGAACACTTCGCATGTTCGGCATAAACCTAAAATTATTAGACTTCGGAAAATTTTTCGATAATTTCTTCAAAAATTTTGAAAACCCATTTTTTAAATTTTTTACTCTTCATGCAAAATTTTCGAGATATTGTATGTTACGTACTGTACGTAGACTCTTACAATAGTAACATACATGTACAGTAACCGATCATCAGCGGTTGGTCGGCAGGCGGGTTGGGGACAGATATGGGCTAGCATCTCGGTTGAGGGGGTGGAAAATTTTCAAATGCTAAGGCTGATGGGGGTTTAGGGAATGGCAAGCTAAAAGTCCGATTTTGGGCTAAAATCAAGGTTTGTTTAAATTTTTCGTTAAAATAGTTTAAACAGCTATTCTGAGCTCAGCTACACCTAATCTAGGCATACTTTTATCATAATTTTCTATACAAAATTCTTCCAATAAAAATTCCAAAGGGCAGGTTGGCTAAGGGGGTGGATCTTCTGAGCCAAAATTCTAGCGGAGGGGAGCGGGCTGTATACCAAAAACGCTCAAAAATCGCAATTTTTGACTAAAAATAATCGTCAAAATCGCTAATTTCGGCTCAAGCTAATAGCTGAAACTGAAAGTGCTGTTTTACTGAAATCCTAAAAAATTGTAAAAATTTGCTGAAAAAATTACTTGCCACAAAATTCGAAGTTCGGAAAGACCGTCTTGGGGAGAGGGGTCTAAGTCGGGTGGGGGCAGACCCCCGCACCCACCAGTTACATGTACACGTACGTATACTGTCCGTATAACGCTTACAACAGTAACCCTAATTAGTGTATTTTACAGTACTGAAACTAACCGCCTAAATTAGTGGCGCGGTCTACAAGCGAGGCAACAACAATTAAATTCGGGTGTGCCGTTTCCTTAACGAGTCCGTCGACCACAGAATCGGCAATTTCTGTGCGAACAACCGAAATTGGAACGAGTTTCTTCTGAACTCCGTGGTCAGCCGACACAGTCGCTGGTTGGCGCTTAGTAGAAGGTGCTGCTGAAAAAATTACTGTACTTACACTTAGAGATAGGTATTTTCTTTCATAAATTAAATAGAGTACACGCAGGGGGTTGCCTGTCCCAAAGATTATGCCCACAGCCAGAGAACAGCCCAGAGGCGATCTGACTAGCCCCTTACAGTCTGGCACTTAACGCCGTTTATGATACTGACACCATATACTGTATGGTACCACCGGTACCTAGGCTAGTGCCACCATACGTATATGGTACTCACGTTCGGGGAGTGTGGTGGTCATAATGTGGTGGTCGGTACCATCTATGGTACCACAACCATACGTATTGTATATGGTGCGAAATCTGAAGGAATGGTACCAGTACCACCAGTACCAAGGTAGGGGGTACACCACAGTCCCTGAACGTGGGGTATCGTACGGTGCCAATACTGTTGCCACTAGCCTAAGTACCGGCATTGGCAATCTTTGTTTTCGCAATTAAGGCACCAAATTTTGAAGAAAAAATTCAGCTCACAAGCCCGGTTCAAATCACAGTTGCCACACTCGATTAAATCAGTGTACAAGCTATTGTTCAACTTTAAACTGAACCTTCCTTACTTTTCCACAAGCCGAAAGGAGCTAAGATGAACCTTTCGTCAGCTCGCAGACGCAGCGTTAGCTCAGAAACGGCAATATCTTCGAGCTCGAACATAGAAGCAGGAAGCAACTCTTCGGACGGCAAGCCAGTGCGGGAAGGAATCAAGTAAAAGATGGTCTAAACCTTCCTTGTCATATTATTATGTACTTGAAAATAATAATAATAATAGCCTAAGGCGAATCGATCTATACATAGTGTATATGCATCGATATGAAAATTTTTTACAAAAAGTCGTTAAAACTTTTGTTGTCTCTTTCCTTGTTTCTCATTACTACTGCATACAGGGTTCGTGCGGCTTTTGAAAAGCAAAATTCCCTGACCAAAGTAAGAACTTCACTGACCAACCAGAGTGAAGAAATTCCAGCAAGGATGAGAAAATTTTGAAAAATTTGCTTTGAAAAACGCATTTAAACGGGCAAATTTTCCATTTGTAGTAGTACTATAGGCCATTCAATCCACTCGGTTTCTGCTTTGTTCAAAAATTTTCGATTCTCTTAGATCCGTTCGGAGTTCTAGCTACCGTACTCGACATAGTCTTTAGTTTTTCAACACGAAAACATCTATCTTCTAACTACGGTAGCCAATTTTCAGAGATGGAATGGAAGTGTATGCTTGGCTACGCTGATATTTTTCGCTAAAAAGTGGCAATTGTGGGACACTATCCCCGACCATTAGCGGAAAGCTAACTGATTAAGCTGAGGCTAAGCTAGATCCTAAAAGTACGTTTAAGTTCATCCTAAGCCTA